>CAAKHB010004886.1:0-10067 GCA_901007665.1 Aeoliscus strigatus
CAGGTTTCTCAGACTTCTTCTTGTCCTCACTTTTGCTGGTGTCTTCACAGCCATGTAGGTCAGTCTGTGCTAATTATTAACTTGAAGACACTGTAAAAGTGGGTGTGTGTCTCTGTGTGTGGACCAGTTTGTCACACACACACACACACACACACACACACACACAAACATGCACACACACATTCATCGAGGAATAGATGAATGAGTCACAGTATGAAAGGATGAAGGACAGATAGTGTGAAGAGGATACAAATCTGCTGGACCAAAGTGTAATTTTCTTGCACTGCAAAAATTCAAAATCGTACCAAGAATATTTGTCATATTTTGAATTAAAATGTGTCATTTCTAGTTTTTAAAAGATACATCAATAATACATACATCAATAAGATACATCAACAGAAAAGTAACTGTTTTTTAGATATTTTTCACTTGTTTCAAGCAAATTTTCAAGTAGAAACATCTGCCAGTGGAGCAAAAAAATGATTTTTCTACTCATTTCAAGTGAAAATTTGCCTGAAACAAGTTACAAGTCTCTGAAACAAGTCTCAGTGTGGTTTGGGACAAGTTGGAATCTTCACAGCCCGTCATCATCAGCTTGATCCTGCTGACCATCACTGACCATCGCTGATCCACTGGCCCATCAAACCACATCTGCTGGTCACAATGAACCCAGACTGATTGATTGACAGCTGATGGATGAGTAGGTATGGGGCACAAACACAACTTGCTCCCAAAGACGCCTGTGTCCATTCCAGCTCAGAGTGCTTGTGTGTTGTGCGTTGTGGTGTGCAGAAGTTCGAGTCTGTCACATCTACGCTGACACCTGGAATGTTTCCCGTAATGAGTAACGTTTTCCACACGATCCCTGCATTCCTGCCAGAACGCCTGACACCAGCAGGGACTGCACGCCCCAGGTGTGTCTGTGTGTGTGTCTAAATTACACACCGAACCAGCTGGTGTCAATGTGAACATATCGTGTGCAAGAAGTTTTTATTGTGATTATAAGGTTTAAGGGAGACTTCCTGCACATGTTCATAACATTAGGTTCATAAAGTTCTAAGAAACATCTGACAATCATCATAGTTCAGATTAAGAAATTACTTTCTTTCCCTCTTTATTTCTGTATTTCTTTTTGCTGTCAGAGGGTCTGAGAGACGCAGAATGCCTCGGGGTCATATTTATAACATCTTTACATCCTCAAGGTTAATTTATACTGAAAGTATATCATAACCCCCCCCCGCCCCACACACACACACACATACAAAATGAGCTTTATGTTTAAATGCAAACACTGTTTGACATCAGTACATTACTGTACATGTTAGGGTGGAGAAAACCAGCCAGCCACAGGGGAACCGAAAACCCCCACGGCGGAGATGAAAGGAGAGACGGGAGGCAAGGTGGACCTTCGTAAGGGCAGCAGCCTAGTGACGCTGGACCGCGGCAACTGGCCAAGACCCTACTTGGGTCCCTTCATTTCTAGTGGTCAGACAGTTGACAAATACAAGGCAGTTGTTGCGTGGCGATACAGAATATCAAAGGACACTTTGATATGCAAATGATGTGACAGTTTGAACATCAGTTGGAGAAAGGAATCTTTGATCCCTTCTAACAGTACACAAAGTACTACACAGAGCACACGTGAGTCCACATTCTGAAACTAGTTAGGACAGGTTCAAGACAAGTACAGAATCTCCTGCAGCCTGTGTGTGTGTATGTGTGTGTGTACCTTGTAATCAGATAAAAAGTGTTTTCTCTCTCAGCCCACGTCCACATGGAGACAAGTTTATTACCGTATGAGCCCTGGACAGCGTTTGGCATCTGGAAGTGGCGGGTTCGAGAACAAATGTGAAGACGACACTTTCCCCTGCGTGTGTCGAAATCCATACACATCTTTCCTGAGCCGATACAAAACAAAAACTCAAAATCTTATGTTGAATATTTATCTTATTCTCATCACAACTGTCACTTGTTTCAAGCAAATTTTCACTTGAAACAAACAAAAAAATCAAGCAAGGTAAAAAAAGAAGAAAAGAAAGATCTGCATGAAAAAGGGGAAATTGTCTTAAAACAAATTACTTTTATATATTTTCAGTTTTAAGATGTTTTTTATGACCAGAAATGACACCTTTTGACTTGAAATAAGACAAATATTCTTAGTCAGATTTTGAGTTTTTGCCATGTACATACATATGGATCTATGACATCTTCCCTGCCAGTGACGTCATAGCTCCACCTCTCCTTAGCCTGCATGCACTAACTGGCTAACAACAACAACAACAATGGTGGCTCATTGTGTGGGTTCAGAAGCTGCTGAATGTGATGTGTCAAATATCTAATTTTTGTTCCATTCAGATTCTCAGATATCTTCTTCTTCTTCTGTTTGGATTTACGTGGACGCACACATTTCTGGAGATGATTATGTGTTAGACGGAGAACATTTTTAAAACTATTTTGGTTCTGTCTCCATGTGGACTTGGCCTGAGAAATCCACCTGACTGACACACTTTCTTCTTTTCCTTTCTGGTAATCCATCGATTTCATGATGACCATCTTATTTATTTGTGAGTCTGCTGGTGTTTGAATAGACCGATCCTGGATCTGCAGATTTGGTTACAGACCAGGCATGTGAAGGAGTTGCTGGGGGAGGAGGGGGGACTTGGCGAACATGCCTCTTTGCACGCTTTGCTGTCCGATGTTGTGTTCGTTGTTCCTCCATATAATCCACTTGCTGTGAGGACTGGGAGTGCCAAATGTCTTGGCAGGAAGCGAGTTCCTCTATCGAAGAGGGGGTGATCCGACATTTCTTCAGGGTGGACTTCGTTTGGTCTTTGAAGCACTTCTTCTGCCCACCAGCCTCGGTGTAACTGACCATACAGGATTCGTGGGAGTCTGTGGCTGGGCATCCGGATGACATGCCCCAACTACTAACTTGATGCTGGGCCATGATTGCCTCCACACTGCATCTGTCAGCTCTCTCCAGCACTTCTGTCTTTCCAAGTGATGCCAAGGATCTTCTGGAGACATCTTACATGGAAGGTCTCCAGGCTTCTCAGATTGCGGCTGTAAATAGTCCATGCCTCACATCCATAGAGTAATGTGGTGATAAATACAGCTCTGTAGACCAGCACTTTGGTGTGGAGTTTGAGGTTGCTGTTCTGAAGAACCCTTATCCTTAGATGACCAAAAGATGCTGATGTTTGCTTGAGGCGGTTCTGTCAGACATTATAATCCCCAGGTATTTGAATGTGTGTCTGGTGTATGGGCAACCAGGGCACAGTCATTGGCATATTGTAGCTCAATGATGGTCTCTGATGTCAGCTTGGAAGTTGCCTGTAATCAGAGCCTGTAGCAAAGTTGTTACACAGACAAGGAAGATGTTGAAGAGAACTGGGGCCAACACGCACACACACTGTCAAAGGAAACGGAATGTGTGTGACAGACTGAATGTTTAATGTCGGTTGTTGTGCTCAGTTCTGTAGGATTTTCCTGTGCAGTGTTTCATTGTGCCTGTTGTATATAGTCGTACCTGTGACATGAGGTCAGGTGACAGCCATTGTGGTCTGTTTAATGTTTAATTATTCCTGCCTGTTCACTCACTGTCAGTCCATAAATTCTGTTTGTGTTACTGTAGCAACCGTTGTCAGGGACCCACTCTCAGTTGTTTTTCAGTTCAGAGAAAAGTTTCAGACTTAAACATTTGAGACATGACCACTAGGTAATATATAAACCAACAGTCTGTCTGTTTTCAGTCTGTTCTTCAGTTTGTTCTTCAGTTTGTTCTTCAGTCTGTTCTTCAGTCTGTTCTTCAGTTTGTTCTTCTGTCTGTTCTTCTTTCTGTCTGTCCTTCAGTCTGTTCTTCAGTTTGTTCTTCAGTCTGTTCTTCAGTCTGTTCTTCTGTCTGTTCTTCTTTCTGTCTGTCCTTCAGTTTGTTCTTCAGTCTGTTCTTCAGTTTGTTCTTCAGTTTGTTCTTCAGTCTGTTCTTCAGTCTGTTCTTCAGTCTGTTCTTCAGTTTGTTCTTCAGTCTGTTCTTCTGTCTGTTCTTCTTTCTGTCTGGTTCTTCAGTAGGAAGTTGAGATTCCACTTCCAACTATCGTCCCATCATGCCTCAACATGTCGTTGCTGTTTGTTCTGTAGATTAAAAGATAAAACACCCTCAGATTTGCCACCGAAATCCTTTGACCTAGAGATCTTTATACTTCCACTAATGAATCCTGGCCTTCATGCGAGGAAATGTTATGTCAGTGCTTGAATCATGTGACCAACAAAGTATTTCCTGTCGCTGATGCACAGAGCGAATGCGTGTTTCTGTGGTTGATTAGTTCAATTACTTTCTGGATTGTCAGGCAGTGTCTCTAACAAACACACCACAGTGTTTCTGTGCCGCTACAGAAGAAGAGAAATACTGAAGGAGGATTTAAAGTCTGATTGTCCTGCAGGTCGTGAACTTCTATGGTTTGTTTGTAGGAAATATACAAAATATTTAGTAGGTTTTTAGAAATATCCTTCAGTACATCGAATACATTCAATGTTAAAATCAAACATGTTTGCTCCCAGATCGGTACTGAATCATCGTAATCTGATGATATGATGTCTTTCAGCTCAGAGTGTGACGGGGCAGGACAGGGTCCCGTTGGAACAGGATGTTCCGTCCGCCCCCCATGGCTGCACAGAGGGAAGCTGTTACCCTGCGACAGGAAATCTTCTGATTGGACGAGCTGTCAACCTCACTGCGTCCTCCACCTGCGGCCTTGAGGGTCCAGAGCACTACTGCATCGTCAGCCACCTGCAGGTGTGTGTGTGTGTGATGTGTATCGTTTACTCCTCGCCCCCTTTGACTCCATTCAAATCAGGGGAAGAAAAATGTGATGTTTTCTTCGGTTCTGTCATTCATCTTCATATTCATCTTCATCCTTCAGTTTCCACTCGTTTACCTTCATCTTTCTTTCTTTCTTAGTTGGTCTTTGGCCTTTGGTCATAAGCAAACACACACACACACACACACACACACACACACACACACACACACACACACACACACACACACACACACACACACTCACACACCTTTAGCTCTTTTAGAACACGCACACACACTGCAAAAAATCAACCCACCCAAGTCCCATGAGAACGATTAGTTTCACCTATAGGTAGGGTACAGTGATAATTACCAGGTATTTTAGTCCTACCTGATCAATGATCAGTAATCAGTAATCATTATCATCAGAACGTGTGAATTGACTATTTATATTACCAACGTCCTGTGGTAAAGTGGCATTACCCCACATAGCTCAGTAAAACCTTAGTCTTAAGTCTTATTTCTATTCATCACCTGAAAAAAAGGACTCATATTACTTATATTCTTATCACTTGTTTCAAGCAAATTTTCACTTAAAAATGTAGAAAAATATTTTTTTCTAGTTACAAGCAAAACAAATCTTAATTTTACTGCTTATTTCAAGTGAAAATTTACTTGAAACGTGTTTAGTTACTTTTTTAGTCGACATCTCTTATTTTAAGTGGAAAGAGATTTTGTGACTGTAAATTCTGACGAGAAATAAGACATATATTTATATATATATATAAATAAGACAATATTGTGAGTACGATTTTGAGTTTATGTAGTGCACACGCACACATACACACCTGTATGTCTCTGTAAAAGTCCCGCCAGCTTGAGTGTCTCCAATGTGCCTCGACATGATTCCCCTCACGTTTTGACACTTGTGCACACGTTCACCAACTTTCATGTCTTCTGTGCATCGACATGTTTGCGCCTGCACCTCTGGACCTCGGGGCAGGAGGGAGGAGATGATTGACAGCCGTGGAGGCGCTGCACCACCGTGACAGCTGATTCACAACAAACACGTTCATCAATCACTCTTTTCTCCCTCCTGCTGTGAGGTCAGAGGGCAGAGGAAGTGATGCGTTTGAAGGGGCCTCAAACCCTCCTGATTGACTGGAGCTAAAAACTGTGGCTCTAGTCAAAGGCCAAGAAGAACAGAAGAGGACGCCGCAGAAATACAAGGGTTTTTGTAGAAAAGTGCGTTTTCATCAGTGATTTGTCGGAGAAGAGAAGCTTCTGGAGTGTAAACAGACAGTGGACGTCAGCTTCGCCGTCCCTGACAATGACCTCATTAACAAATGCTGCCTGCAATCCTCTGGATCTCCGCGCCAACTGCTCCCACCGCCCCTCCACTGTCCAATTCCCCCCCACCTCCAATTTGGCCTCATCTTTGTCATTCTCCACTGGTGGACCATCTCTGTCCCCTTTGTGGACCATCTCTGTCCTCTATGAGCACCCTGTCTGTCCCCTATGAGGTCCATATCTGTTCCCTTTGTGGACCATCTCTTTCCCCTACGAGGACCATCTCTGACATCATCAGTGTCTTCTTTTTCTTGATAAATACTGTGAACATCACATCATATTATCAGTGATGTTTGTGTGTGTGAGAACTTTTGTAATCTGTTTTCATCCATCGTCACCCCCAAACTCTGTCCTTTGTGTGTCCACAGGAGTCGGACAAATGTTTTGAGTGTAACTCCCAGCACCCCTACGACCCCTACACACACCGGAACAGCCACCACATCCAAAACGTCATCTACCTGTCAGACAGAAATGGAGACAGCACCTGGTGGCAGTCTGTCAACGGTGTGTGTGTTCAGTGTGTATTCAGTGTGTACATGTATGTACCTGCTCATTTGTTTCAGTGTCAGTCGTGACTCGGCTGGAGAAGCGAAGGTTCAGTCATCTGACAGTTGTTTCCTCCACAGGACAAGAAAACGTTAGCATCCGCCTGAACCTGGAGGCTGAATTCCACTTCACACACCTCATCATGAAGTTCAAGGTGCAAACTCTTCTGCATGTGTGTGTGTGTTTGCACTGCAAAAACTCAAAATGTTACCAAGAATATTTGTCTTACTTCTAGTCAGAAAAAGAAAAAAGTTATTAAAAACGTATCCCTCGACAATTTTTACAGATAGGTCTGACAGATTTTTATTTGTAATAAAAAAAAAAACACTGAAAATTGTCTAACAAGTTAATTTTCAGTTTAGTACAATTTTGAATTTTTGCAGTGTTCAGGACTTGTCAGTGAAATGCCGTGAAGCATAAACATAGTGAAGCATTCCCACACAGACCCCAGATCAGTCTTCTTTCTATTCAAAATGTGTCAATTCTAGTTAAACTCTATTAACACTTAAATTAAGACATCTGAAAAAGTGACTTGTTTTTCCACTGGTTTCAAGCAAATTTTCACTTGAAAAGAAAAGAAGAAACAAACACTTGTTCCACTGGCACTGGCACTGTTTATTTTAATTGAAAATTTGCTTGAAACAAGTGGAAGTTCATCTTCTTTCTCCTTCTCAGACGTTTCGTCCTGCAGCGATGATCATAGAGCGGTCAGCTGATTTTGGACGGACGTGGCGTCCATACCGCTACTTTGCCTCAAACTGTACAAAGACTTTTCCCGGCATCTCAGCCAACGGGCTGCACCACATCAACGACGTCATCTGCGAGGAACGCTACTCAGACATCGAGCCCTCCACGAATGGAGAGGTAAAACAGTCCAAAAATGTTAAAAGTGTAACGATGGCTAAAGAAAAAAACTCTGAACCCAGATGCAGATGACCAAAACTTAATTTTATTATGAATTTGGTGAAACACAGGCTATGCTCAAAAACGAGACTAAGAGATCAAAAGGGGAAGGGGAGAACTGAAAACAACACTCACTTAGGAGGCGAAAAAACGTACAGAATACCAATGAACATAAATCGCCCGAACCGGGGAAAAGGACAATTTTGATACGACGGATCAGCTATGACAAAACAAAGGCTATGAAAGGATTTAGCAAGGGAACTCGGATACTCACACAAGGATTAACTACTAGACAATGACGTGACGCATTCTCGACCATCAGGGTACAATTTGGCACAAGACAAAGGACATGACCGGCTTAAATAGCAGGGAAGGGGGAACAGGTGGAAACAATGAGGGCAATCAAGGGAGGAAAGGCAAGGTGGCAGAAATGATAACAAACAGACTTTCAAAATAAAACAGGAACTGGGACAGACATGAACATACCACAGAGGGTGACTTGACACTCGTGACATTACCCCCCCCTCTACGGGCCGACTCCTGACGGCCCTGGGGCTTCTGGATGGGTACGGTAGAACTCTGAAATCAGGTTTTGTCGATGATAAAAGAGGATTTGACCCATGACCGTTCCTCCGGTCCATACCCCTCCCAATCCACCAGGAACTGTTTTCCTCTGCCCCGATTGCGGACCGCCAGGAGTCGCTTGACCGCGTACACAGGACCCCCATCGAGCAGGCGAGGGGGAGGAGGAGCCGGTGCCGGAGGAACCAAGGGGCTCTCCCTGAGAGGCTTCACCTTGCTTACGTGGATGGTGGGGTGCACTCTGAGGGAGCGTGGCAGCTTGAGGCAAATGGAGGCTGGGTTGATGACCTTTGAGATGGGGAATGGGCCTACAAAGCGGGGCCCCAGCTTACGGGAACCATGGGGGATTGGGAGGTCTTTGGTGGACAACCACACTCGTTGGCCCTCCCGGTACTCCGGAGCCGGTCTTCTCCTCCTGTCGGCCTTCCCCTTAGTCCTCCCCTGGTATCGGAGGAGAACTCTGCGGGTGGCCTCCCACACCTTGTGGCATCGGCGGACCAGGGCATGGGCCGAGGGTACAACCACCTGCTTTTCTAGGGCAAAAGACAGAGGAGGTTGGTAACCGAACACACAATGGAATGGAGAGATCCCGGTGGCCGACGTGGGGAGAGTGTTGTGTGCGTACTCGACCCAAGTGAGCTGTTTGCTCTAGGAGGCTGGATTCTGGGCCACCAGACACCTCAGACAGGTCTCCAGTACCTGATTCAGCCGCTCTGACTGACCGTTGGACTCGGGGTGGTACCCCGAGGAAAGGCTGACCGTGGCCCCGACGAGACTACAAAACTCTTTCCAAAACTTCAAGAGGAACTGGGGGCCACGGTCAGACACAATGTCCACGGGGAAACCGTGGATCCGGAAAACATGATCACACATTACCTGAGCCGTTTCCTTGGCCGATGGCAATTTGGGCAAAGCTATGAAACGCATCATTTTTGAAAAACGGTCCTCCACGGTGAGAACAAAATCCAGGGTGATGTTAGCCCAAGGGCGACTGGGAACTGGGAGCGGCTGAAGGAGGCCTGCCGGGGAGCTGGTAGCCGTCTTGGACCGACCACACACACCACACGCCCCCACATACTCCTTGACATCGCCCTCCACCAGAATCGTTGCCTAACAAAAAACAATGTCCTGCGGACGCCAGGGTGACAGGAGAGAACAGAGCAGTGGGACCAATGTACCACCTTTGAGCGCAGCCCCTCCGGTACGTAAAGTCGGTTTGGGGGGCAGCCCTTGGGTGGCCTGTTGTCGCCATTGGCTTGCCTAACTTCAGCTTCTATCTGCCAGGAGACCGCCCCTACCACACATGATGATGGAAGGATGGGTTCTGGTCTCTTGGCAGCAGGCTCGGGATCAAACAATCGGGAGAGGGCGTCTGGCTTGGCATTTTCTGATCCCGGCCTGTGAGAGATGGTAAAATTGAAGCGATTAAAGAAAAGTGACCACCTGGCCTGACGGGCATTTAACCTTTTAGCGGACTTGAGGTATTGTAGGTTCTTATGGTCTGTCCAGACAATAAACGGAAGCTGTGAACCCTCTAGCCAATGCCGCCACTCTTCGAGAGCGCTTTTGACTGCTAGCAGTTCCTTATTACCAACATTGTAGTTACGTTCAGCGGTTGATAGTTTCCTGGACAGATACGCGCAGGGATGGACTTTCCCATCCTTTGCTGAACGCTGAACGCTGGGAGAGTACGGCGCCCACCTCTACTATGAACTGCCTGGCTGGATCGGGGACAGTCAGGGTGGGAGCCGAAACAAACAGGCCTTTAAGCTGTTTAAAGGCTTTGTCGGCCGACTCACTCCACCTAAACTGCGACTTAGTGGACGTGAGAGCATGCAGAGGAGCCGCTATGGAACTGAAGTTCCGAATGAACCGACGGTAAAAGTTG
>CAAKHB010004887.1:7596-22426 GCA_901007665.1 Aeoliscus strigatus
CGTCCTTGAGCAGAATGAGGGATGCCAGGGTGACACATCATCACAGAGGCAGACACACAGAAACACACACACACACGCACGCACACACACACACACACACACACACACACACACACACACACACACACACACACACACCCTGAGCAACACTCTCCTCTCATCCATACATTACATACAAATGCAGGCATGTGCTGAAACACCTGAGAAGTGATGATGACAGTGGCATCATTAGAGGAGTGTGTGTGTGTGTGTGTGTGTGTGTGTGTGTGTGTGTGTGTGTGTGTGTGTGTGATTAATACGTTAATCCAACTTTCTGAGCTTTTCTGCTAACTCTGGTTCTCTCTGTCTATTCTCCCTCTCATCGTTGAACCTGTTTTATTATTTACCTTTTTCCATTTCTGCCTCTCCGTGTTTTTTTTTGTTTGAAAAGTCGTCATTCTTTCCACATGAACTCGTTTGTCAGACAATTCAATCATCTGCTTCCTTCACGTTGTCACATCACCTGTCTTCCGTTAGTCTCCCCGTCTCCAAACGGCCAATAAAACAAAGGTTCTGGGCCGCTGCCTCACAGGTCCAAACGTTAGCAGACTAGGCTGCTTATCCAAACATGAGCAGATAACCGCGGCTTAGAGGCTTAACACACACGAAGAATTAGTCCAGTACAGCCAGTCGTCCTACAAAGTTCCAGTCCGACGCATCCTTCGCCTTGATATAAATGTTCCTGGGACACTTCCTGCTGTCCAACATGGGACGATTCACATTTTCACAGAAAACAGCAGCAAACTAAAGCTTTTCAACAGAAATGTGTGATTCTGGAATTAAGAGGAAATTGTGGAATGAAGCTTCAGCTTCTTAACCCTTATCAGCGTCAGCTTCATTTGCGCTAGCATTCTTTGGAGTACCGTAACTACAGGACTATTTGTGCAATCAGAAAGCATCGAACTGTCCCTGAAGGCTGAGAAGTGTCATTCATGTGCATTGTACCAACTTCAGTAAATAAAGAAATGAAATGAAAAAAAATACCCCAACTTAAGCTACTAGCGCTAGTGTATCAGCAGAAATACCGTCATGTTAAAGGGTTCAATTCTAGTTTCTTTCCTCCTCTAATGACAGTGATTTGATATAATACCTTTTCTTACTTTCGACATCACCGATAAAAAGGTACTTATTTTACGATCAGTTCAAACGTCCCGAGTTGGCTTGATCTCTCTCTCTGTCTCTGTCTCTCTCATCAGTCGTTTGCAGATTCAAACGCTTCAGGCAGATCGAAGACTAAAATACAACTTTTCTTGATATTTTCCATTATGTTGATGCATCACGGAAACACAGTCTTTGAACAGCGAGCGCCTCCGGCACACAAAACAAATTCCTCCGACTCCATTTCTCACAAGTTTCCCCCCTAAATGTACTTTTTATAGCTGCCGCAGCAACAACACGACTGATCTCACAGATGGTTACAGACAGAAGCGTCGCCACGGAAACACGACTGAGCGTAAGACGCGCTCTGAGAGGACGGATTGATGTTTGCCCACACAACTGTCAGAAGAGAGACGAGGCACGGAGAGAGGCAATGAAGACAGGATGAATCAGGTAGGAGAGAGGGCAGAGGAGAGGAAAGGAGACAAGGAGAGGACGCAAGACAGGAAGGACACGAGAAGGGAGAAAGGAGACGGGCTATCGATGAGGATGATTCGGTTCCACGAACCGCTCAAATGAGAAATTATCACCCGGCACACGTTTGACATAACGCAGCAAACTCCAGTGTGTGTGTGTGTGTGTGTGTGTGTGTGTGTGTGTCCTTGATGCCGGTTGAGCACACACATGACAGTGGGACTCATGTAGTAGGAACCATATTAGGTAGAAAAGCGAGGCTGCAAAGGCAGAGAAACACAGACTATGTACTACAACCTTTGACACATCCCCCCCCCCCCCCCCCCACACACACACACACACACACACACACACACACACACAGGCAAACAACATGAAGCTAGTTTCCAAACATCCGGTTTCTATTGATAAAAGCAATCAGTCACGTTTGATCCCTTTTTTTTTTTAACTCGGAGCTTTTCACATTTCATTTCCTGCAGCAGCAGGTGCTTCAAAGGTCCTTCGCTGGAGACGTCTGCAGCAAATCTTTCACCCAGCAGGCTGCGACTGGCCTTCACACGCACACACGCATGCACGCACACACATGCTGGACAAAGCTCAAGTAGCTGGTTAGCGGTGAAAATGTGTCTGTAAATAACACACAGACACAAATAACAGACAGCTGATGGGAGACCTTGTGTGTGTGTGTGTGTATGTTGTGTGTGTGTGTGTGTGTGTTGCTGTTTATAGGGGCAGAAAGACCTTCAAGCCACCACCTTCATGTGTCAAGGTATAACCACCTCCATTCTCCTGTCACACACGCACACACAAAAATTATAGATACAAACACAGCCTCTCGGAGAATTTTCAAATTTGTGGACGTTTGACAGGCTGACATATGTGTGTGTGTGTATGTGTGTGTGTGTGTGTGTGTGTGATGTGTTAGTCACCTCAGCAGTCTTGACGTTTCTTTCCATAAAAAAGTAAACAGATTTGCTTCCAGTCGATCAACAACAGTACGACACAAACACAGTTGAAGAAGTGTCAAGTGTGAATAATAAAATTTTTTTAAAAACACGCGTGGAACCCTAAAACCCATCGAGCCGTTTCTGCATCTTTTAAAAGACATTTATTAAACATTTTATTTACATCACTTCCCAGCACATTTCCTCTGACGGCAAAGAGGCCTGCGTCACCCTGCAGCCATGTCAGCATCCATCACCATGAGCAAAGACACAGATATTTTCATTTTAATGAAGGCGAGTGTGTGGGTGTAAACACGTTCGATTAACGTTGCGGTCAAGGAAATAATCTAGATTTTACTATTTACACTATTAATAAAGACACTATTTTAAGTGTATTTGTTTATTTCCACATTTTCCATGTCAAATATGCTATTTGTATTCTATTATTCGATTCTATCTATCAGCTCAATATTTCTTCTACCAGAGAAGCTAACAGACACATTAGCAGAGAAGCTAGCAGAGGCTCCTACAGCAGCTGTAGGTCTGTTGGTCATTTATTCTACAACAAACTGAGGCGTTCTGCCAACTGGATGTGTTTGTTTGATGATAAAACTCTGGAAACTCGGTGACGCTCAGTGTGCACACAGTGTCACACACACACACACAATGTGACTCCGACACGATTCTGAGATTTCTGCATCTCTGACACGACAGATGTGGCCACTTCTAGAATTCTTAGGATTAATCCAGCGTGACTTTTACAATTGTGATAGATGGTAAATTGGATTACTCCTGACATCTCTAGTTTACATAAAACAACTGAGTCAGAACGCCGACCTCCGTGAGCAGTAGACAACTGAAGATCGACATCGACTGTAAGAGTGCGTTTTGTCTTTCAAAGATGGCCACTGATGAAGATCTCTTCCAGCTGGTGTCCACCTCTGCGTGCTGGAACCACGTCACTCAGACAGACTGGAAACAGGAGCTTTCTGTTCCTAACGAGCACCTGAGTGATTCTCCACAACTCTGAAGGAACTCAGCATTGGCAGCGTGTTGTCCTGTTCTGATGGGGGCCACAACAGAAGAACACGACCCAGGAGCTGGAAACCACAGAGCTTTGCTGTGCTGGTTTCTGAGCTGTTGGCAGCCGGACTAATGAACCTGGGACCCGGCAAGTTGTTGGAATGGGGCTGGGACACACATACACAGGGTCATGACTGAATTCAACTGGTGGGCGGTCCACCACCCGACCGGCCAACATGGCCGAACCAAGAGAAGGAAGGTCTGAGCTCTGAGGATCCATCGAGTTCTATTTACACATTAAAGTCTAAACTCCACGCAGGGCAAACACACAATGACCGACCAGGCCTGATCAACGTCCGTTCATCATGAGATCTTACGTAAAAACACCAGAAAGAGAGAAGCTTCAACATGGGTGGGGCTAAGAGAAGGTGGACTATCTCATCACGTCCTCCTCTGCTCCGAAGGGAGAAGACCGGGGTTCAAAAGGACTTTCCACACGCTGGTTCTGACACAGAAAAAAAGCCCATAAAGGGCTTTGTGTGTGTCTCTAATCGGCCTGGATTCAAGTGCAGGAGACATCACGACCATAAATGGATCCTTCTCAGCCTGGAAGTCCACCTCTGGGGGAAAACGTAGCTTTTCCAAGGCTTAGCTCGCGTTCCACCCCAGGACAGACCGGTGCGAGACAGCGAGTCTGGAGGTTTGATGAGACTCAATGACAACACCTGAGCTTGTATGTTCCACCTGGGTTTTCTCCAGGTACTCCGGCTCTTTCCAACAGACCAAAGACAAACTCGCCTGATCTCAGTTCCAATTGGCTGCTCAAGGTAAAAGGTAGCAAACGGATGGATGTTGTCTGCAGGGGAGCTGCTGCAGACATTTGTCAGACCGTTTGCACCCCCCCAACACACACACGTCCTCCACCTGAGAGAATCAATGAGCCATCAGACCATGAAGACGTCCAGACTCACTACATTTTCCTCCTGTGTCAACCGTCCTCCTCCTCGCTCACCAATCCTCCTCCTGTCACGCAGTTTCTGACGGACAAATCATCCATCCCACTTGTGAAAACGTGTGTGTGTGCGTGCACAAACTCTTTAGCTTCAAACTATTAATGGAACAATAATGAAGTGGGGAAAGACAGAGAATGGCGATGGCGACATCAAAGAGAGTCAAGATGAAACGGGACAGGAGTGAATATTGTCAAAAGAGAAACAGAGAGAGAGCGAAGGGGGGGTGGGGTTAAAAGAGAGACAAAAGTGAAGTGAGAGTTGAAACGAGGTCAGGAGCAGCCGAGAGAAGGCGAGCGGCGTGCAGGACGGATGCAAGAGAGACACCACGGAGGTGTGCGAAGAGAGACGGAGGACGCGCTTCACCTGGCACCGCAAAATTTACACAACTCGATACGAAACGTGTCCCGTAAAACTACATGTATCACTCAGACAGATGCAGGGAAGCTAAAGCCCAATTTATGCTTCTGTGTCGAGTCGAACCGAAACATCAACAACAAAAAAATGGACAGTTTGCATCATGTGACAGTCCCAGGTCTCAGAGCGGGACTTCTGTGTTTGTGAGAAAACAGAACTCACCAAAGACAATATCTGACAAAAATAATGCCAATCAGACACATTAGCAGAGAAGCTAGCAGACACAGTAGAAGAGAGGCTTTAGCCTGAATGTAGCGAGTAGCTATATTCACTATATAGCTATATATATATATACTGTAGCTATATTCACTATATCGCTATATATATATATATATATACTGTAGCTATATTCACCCCCCTGCTACACAAATGGAAAAAAGTATCAGACGTGGGACTTATATTCCGGTTTTTATGGTAATAACAACGTGCAAACAAAGATGAGACCCGGTCGGACGTGTTCAGGAACCACATGTGGAGGAGAAGACACACTCAAACACGCCCAGACGTTTACCTGGCAGAACACAATAGTACCTGGTGTTCAAAACACACACACAAGTTTAAACACACACTCGGCTCGAAAAGAATTTCGCTTATGACCCGTATTACATCACAGCAGCGACATTCCTGCTGTCAGCAGCGTCTCCCGACTCCAACAACGACGCAGCGACGACAAGAGTAACAAACACGACGGTCAGGTGTGATGGTCATTTCTGGCACAATCACCAAGGCGATGATGATAAATTTTGATGTCCAGACGTCAAATACCATTTATCTGTGCAACAACACATCGGATTCAGCGGGGGATTGTTCTCAAACGTTCTATTTCTACAATGACAGAACGCTGAAACCGCAAGTCGATGTCTTTTCACTGCGTTTTACTGCACACAGAACAAACATGTCCATCAATCAACACTCATTCATCATTATTTTGATAATACAATACAATAAAACCATGAAGAATATATAACACATATCATTTGACATGTGGGAAAGCAGGTGGAAGCAGGTTGAGTTTCTTCAGTCCAGTTGTAGTACATATGTATATGTGTGTGTGTGTGTGTGTGTGTGTGTGCACTACATCACCGTACCACTGAGCACTGTGGTCACGCAAGCCTAAGCAGCATTTGGGAAGTAGGTCAATGAGAGAGAGAGGGAGAGAGAGAGACAGAGAGGGAGAAATTGTGGCGTGATAAAGTGGACCATGAAAAAAAACAAGCAAAGGAGGAGGAGAGGTGGTGATGGAAAGTTAAGAATTGTAAGATCAGGACCTGTGTTCATGTTGTGCATGGCAGGTGTGTGTCTGTGCGTCTGTGTGTGCTTGTGTAAGCGTGTGTGTGTGCACGTGTGTGTGTGTGAGAGAGAGAGAGAGAGAGAGAGAGACATTTCCAGATGAAAGTAGAAACCTGATCAATTGCAACTGGTTTTTTTGAGTATTGCAAAACCACAATGTTACACTTGTGATGTCACATACAGATTGTGTCGCTGCAGAGATGCAACAGGCCAAGAATCTACTCTGAAGTCACACACACACACACTCAAAATGACAGGTATCAATAAAGATCTGGACAAGCATAGTCATTTGTCTGTGTGTGTGTAAGTATGCAAATCAGAAACTCTCTCTCTTTGTGCAAGTAGAAACCTGCAGCTCGCTTTCAACCCCCATGTGTGACTCACACACAAACCACTTTCCATCACTAAACCCGCCGAGACAAACTCCACCCTCATGTGTTCATCAGCACCAACAATCACACACATTTCATTGTGTTACCAAAGAATAACCACACTGCGTTTTCAGCCTCTGCAGAGATAATTTATGAACTTCCAATGCACTGAGAGTGTGAAGTACATACGTCACAGTCAGTTACTGTCAGGTACAGTCAGTTATAGTCAGTTACAGTCAGTTACAGTCAAGTACAGTAAGTTAAGGTCAGTTATAGTCAGTTACTGTCAGGTCCAGTCAGTTGCGGTCAGGTACTAAGTGACCATCGGGTATGGTGCAGTAACTGTTGTACTTGTACTGCAGATCGGAGGTGTAGTCGTGTGTGTTTCACTAATTACGACTGAACCAGAGGTCACACACTGACTTGATGTGTGTGATGGGACGCGTTAACCTATTTATAGCACACTTACTGCGGCAGCGTGCACACACGCGCACACACACGTTAATGTCTCTTATCTGAGGAAGCTGCAACATCTACAAATAACAACATCTTTTCTAAAGTGGAGTAATGGACAAAGAAGCTGTGTGTGTGTGTGTGTGTGTGTGTGTAACTTTCAAGTTAATGTAAGTGTCCAAAGAAAGATGAACCAAACCAGTACTTTTTATCTATTGTACTTTGAATGGAGTTAACAGGCCCCGCCCATGGATAAATGTGTATGTGTGTGTGTGTGTGTCAATGGAAATTTCCTTTCACCTTTTGTTTCATTGTCTCGCCAGCACCCTTGAGAGTCCACATGCATAACAACACACACACACACACACACACACACGTGAGTTACCGTTGAGATAAACCAGCTCATTGTGTTGTGACCACAAACACGGAGCATCCAACTGGAAAATCATCAAAGCAGCTTAACAGTCACATGATGATTATTACTACTACTATTAGTACTACCACTACTACTACTACTCCTACTACTACGACTATAAGTACCACTACTACAACAATTACTACTCCTGCCACCACTAGATGAGTTTATTTATATAGAACGTTCCAGCACATGGCTAAGCAGTGCCGTGTTCCACTACTGCTTTGCTCCAGATTGTCTATTTATTCCTGTCATGTGACGCTATCATTGACGCAAAGTAATGCTAATCATGCTAGCTGACCCCTAATGCTATGCTAGCACACCATCAGTTGTTCCACAAACAACACTTAAGCTAATACCAGGGGGATAAATAGTACTGGGGAAATGACGCAGGCACTCAAGGGACTCATGAGGGGGAGGGGGGGGTCTGTCAACACAAGCAAAGATTGAAATATTGACATGTTTTCGTCAATACACGCTAACATGCTTTCAGCGCCACAGCCCCCTTCAGACCCCAGCAGACGACCCTTTTTGAAACTTCACCGGATGACATAACCCACAAACGCACCGTGTAATCCCTAACCTTGTGGAGCATAAGTCGTAATCACACACAATAATCCCGCTGGACGGACGAAGGATTACTTTGGACCCGAAAGACACTGGTGTATACATTTCAGCTGGCAGGGAGCGACCGTCCTTCTTCAAGGGTGTCACTGTTGAGGTTTGTCCAGGTGGGGGTTTGTCCACCCACAGTCCACAGTCCAACTCCACCTGTCTGTCGGCGCAGTGGGGTCGAACTCCAGCGCAAACTCTGGCACAGCGTCCAGGAGAAAGATGCCGAATCTGTCACAACCAGCAGCAGCGTTCGCACGAGCTCCACGCTTCTGGCAGCACATGAACATGTGGTGGAGCGGCTAGCTAACATCAGGCGTTGACGGGTTTGCTGCGATATCTGTTTGCTTTTTCTATCTCGCCAAATGTTTCAAATGAGACATTTCTCTGGTGGATTTCCTTTGATGAATAGAGGAAGAGCTTCTCTGAAATAGGCCGGCCAGCTAGCGCGGCGGCTAACGGGGGCCTCCACATGCGTCGTTACAAAACCCTGAGCTACGGGGTGAGATTGGATTCCCTCTCCTTCAACCTTCTTTCCATCTCCCTCAGGTGGTGTACAAAGCCGTGTATTTGAATGTGTGTGTTGGTGTGTGTGCACACAAGCAGGGAATGACAAAGAGCCTCGCGCTCGTGTTGACACTATCAATACAACATCAGGGTCTTTGTGATGAGTACAAATCACCGGCAAAGGTTAAGTAAGGACACATGACAGGCACACACACACATCGTGCTCACACACTTCAACATGATGACAGAATGTGTTTGTGTATCATTTCTTTATATGTCAGAATACAAACACAGGTAACAGACAATTCGTCAAACCTGCATCACAGTATAAAGTATGCGTCCTGCCCCCACACCACTTAAACATCACACGTCAGAGGTGAATTTGTCGTCTGATGTCGCTCTGCAGTGGTTCCCCTGGAACCTGGCGTCATAGATGGCTGCTGTCTGACAGCGCTCTGGGGTCTTTAATCCTCTTCGCGCATCCTGGTCGTCCAGCAGCACTAACGTTATCGTCAGATTCTTTAGGAGTCAAACAGCCCTTCAGTTATATGTGCAAATGACACTTTTTTGCTGCAGTTCAGTGTGTTGATTTTATCCAGTCGAAACACCTCCCCCACCCAAAAATAAAAATCTCATATTCGTCTGCTGGGAACGTAGTGTGACGGTTGAGGACTGCATGACTCATTTGGGCCAAAACTGAAAATCAAACGTGTGTTGAAAGCTGCTGCACACGTCTGTTAATCCACCATGTGTTTTGGGATAACGTATATTCCTGACAACCCTGGCCAGGAGG
This sequence comes from Aeoliscus strigatus, assembly GCA_901007665.1. NCBI lineage: Eukaryota > Metazoa > Chordata > Actinopteri > Syngnathiformes > Centriscidae > Aeoliscus > Aeoliscus strigatus. The sequence continues at coordinate 17,043 of CAAKHB010004887.1, forward strand.
GTAGAAAGACGAGCAACAGACCTTCAACTCAAGGGGCGGCACCAACCGGTGCAGATCAAACTATGGCCAATCGGCGGATGTCGTCACAGAAACGAGTCGGTTTGGAGACGATGGAATGAAACGACTGTTTGTTGGTCTTTGAAAGAAACATTCAAGTCGTTTCCAAAGACAATTCAATCAGCAGCGGCCATCTTTGTTGTTTACAGAACCCCCACCCACAGACTCCGATTCAGTTGATAAACCTGAAACAGACAATGTGCTGGAGGAACGTTTGGATTCAAAGGCCATTTCAAATGAGCACACTTTATATCACAACAATGGACGGAACTCGGGAGTGAGACATGAAGAGCAAACCGCAAACGCCCGGAACACGGCGTCAAACCAGATGGGCTCAAATGAAAACATCGCTCCTGTTCCACCATATCCTCCTCTTTGCCTTTTACCCTCCGACACGCCACTGTGCGTGTTGGAGACTTTGCACGGCTGAGCGGCGTTCTGCCGCTCCACCTCGGGGGGCGGACCGCTTGGAAAATCATGCAACTCAGAAGCGATGGCACTCGATGGAAAAGCAGCGAGTCTTCACACACGAGTCCTGAACTGAACGGAAACGGACATTAAAGTTGATAGTCAGACAGAAAACGACATCCACTTCACGTAAAAACACTCAGAACCACAACCATCGACAAACGTCTGCGAGCTACGTTCAGCCCCCTGAAAGCTCCTGAATGCCACACGAGCAAGGAACGGGTTGATGAAGGCAGATGACCTCTGACCCCTACTGTGGGCTGCACGTTCATTCACTCTAAAAACGCAGTTAGATTCATATCGCTGCGTCCTCTGAGACGGACTGTTTGCAGTCGAATGCAAACGAGGTGTTATCACGCAGCATCAAATCAACGGATTCTAAATTACAACACGGACACGCAGTTCTTCACTTGCTCCTGCCGGGGGAGAACATTTCTGGATTATTAGAAACAAAGTTAGGTTTTTATTTTTTTCTTCTTGTTTTTTTTAATTTACATAAAACGTTGGTTTTCATATCATGTACAAGTGGTGGGAAGATGGTGCTTCGTGCAGCTCTGCAGCCCGTGAGGCTCCACAGAAGACAGCTGATGAATCACCAGGCTATTAATTATTGAGAACCCCCCCACCACACACACACACACACACACACACACACACACACACACACACACACCTGCTATCAAACCACAGCAGTCTGCAGTGACAAAGTGACAAACTGAAACAGACATGCAGTTTATGGTGGGTGTGGGTGTGTGTGTGGGGGGGCATCTCGGCCTGATGCCTGATGAAGAAGCGCAGAGGGATTTGGGAGGAAGCAGTCATCTCCCCAGCGCCCACTGTGATGTACATGGCGCTGAGCGTTCGTTCAGTGACCACGAGCGGTGGCAGTGTATATGTATGTGTGTGTGTGTGTGTGTGTGTGTGTGTGTGTGTGAGCTTCACACACACTCAGAATGATCCTCACGACTTTCAGGTCACGTCAAGATAACACGTCTGCTGGAACGATGCCTCGACCCTCTGACCTTTGAGCTGATCTCAGCGCGTTTGTAGTATCAGCGATATACAGTATGTGTGTGTGTGTGTGTGTGTGTGTGTGTGTGTGTGTGTTGCAGAAAGAGAAAGGAGGCACAGGTGAGTCACAGTAGGAACCTGTGCTGATCCGTTTGCACTGCGGCAGAGCTCATCACGACTCAGACTGACAGAGCAGGGAAGAGGGGCAGTGTGTGTGAGAGTGTGTGTGTGTGTGTGTGTGTGTGTGTGTGAGTGTGTTGGGGGGTTGGGAAGGACAGAGATTCATTCTGCTTAAGTGTGTCGTCATGTTTAGTCAGACAGATGACCCCCCCCATTCATTCACGACCACAACACGTGACTGAATTCACCTTAATGTTCCAGAACAAACGTCAATATTTCACCAACAGGTGGTTCAAGTGAACTCCCTCAACCCTCGAACCCTTTCTGACCCAAACACACATACACTCTGTCGCCCCCTACAGTTTGACTGCTGCTGTGTCAGGTGTGAGTTGGCTCCGCCCCCTCCTGTAAACCCATGACCGTCTCCAACGCTGACGGCTCCTGTTGCTCTGGACCGTCGTGGTCTTCACTGACAGGAGACTCTGGAGGGGTCAAACGACGTTTCTGTCACGACTCAGCACTGTGCGAGGGGGCGGGGCTTCAAGAAAATACAACTGACAGCAGCATCGGAATGTACCGGCAAACTGTCGCACAGATGAGACGCAGGGCGAGGAGAGTTTGGCACTGCAAACACCACCGACCACACCTGTACGGGCTCCCAGAGCCTTGTTATCCACATACCTGTGTGTGTGTGTGTGTGTGTGTGTGTGTGCCACTCAGGTTGGAGCAGGACTCAATGGTCACACAGGAAGTGTGTATCAGCGTGCACTACTGGGATTAATAGACTTTGTAATCCGTTTCCATAGCAACCGACCGTCTGCTAAGAATGGGCCGTGGCTCCTACGGCTCGCTGGTCTTTCTTTTGGCGTCCATGTTTTTCTTTGGTTACGTCAAACGATAGCAACTGAAAGTGAGCAGATCTTGGTACCGCACTAACTACAACAAGACTGGCATCATTTTCCGTTGACCCCGATCAGTTATTCAGTAATTTTTTTTACCCTACGTCGTACCCTACGTCGTACCCTACGTCGTACCCTACGTCGTACCCTACGTCGTACCCTACGATGTACCCACCCTACGTTGTACCCTACGATGTACCCACCCTACGTCGTACCCTACGATGTACCCACCCTACGTCGTACCCTACGACGTACCCTACGTCGTACCCTACGTCGTACCCTACGTCGTACCCTACCTCGTACCCTACGTCGTACCCTACGACGTACCCTACGTCGTACCCTACCTCGTACCCTACGTCGTACCCTACGACGTACCCTACCTCGTACCCTACCTCGTACCCTACGACGTACCCTACGACGTACCCTACGTCGTACCCTACACCTCATTGCCGACTTAGAACTCGTCCTATAAGTGCAGGAGGAGTTGACAGGTAACTATCGACAGGTAACTATTGATTTCCTCCTCACACACACATACACACCTGCTGCCTGAAGCTCTTGTTGCATCTATAAATTGTTTCCATCCATTATTCATCGGAACCACCTGAGTTGTGTTGACTGATGACGCACACACACACACACACACACACACACACTGACTCCAGCTCTGGATCGCTCCCGTCAATCTTTGTGCGTCACTGATCGCATTTCATTGCCGTGTGAGGCTGGAGGAACCTCTGGAACTGCAGCTGCATCGGCCACACACACACACCTCGTGACATCGGCGGGTCTTCATGCAACGGGCTGCTGGCTAATGTTTGACCCGCTCCAGCCGGGGGCCCGCTTGTGACTGACGTTAAGTCGTCCTGATCTTCCACAGTCGATCCCCGGTCGGTCAATCATTAGCGCCGACACACGTCTCAGACGCCCGTTCACTGAGAGGCCGATTACCCCGCAAAGTCCAACACGTTGGATCTTTTTGACCACGTGAGACAAAAAAGAACTGATCAGACGACAGATGGAGTCTGATTCACCGTGACTGACTACAATTCCATCGGTTGTATCGATAACGCTGAATTCACATGGAATCAACGATCAAAACAAACAGGACCCACGTGACATCGCCATGGAAACATGGCACATGATCACATTGTTTACAGTGAATCAAGTCAAATCTAAAAATCTATTCTTGTGCATTATTTAGTGTTTTGATCGCATCAGTCCATCAATGTCTCTAAAACTGAAACGACATCACGTCCGGTGGTGAATTCCGCGGCGGTCGACGGTCAAAGTTCAAATGTTTCAACCTCGAACGTCCGTTTTCTCCGCCGGCCTCGTCAGTGTTTCCACCGTCCTTATCCTGTCTACTTTGACGTCTGCCGTTTCCCCCGAGTCCACGTGAACGCAGCACAGGAACTAGAACAGCACAGAGCGCCGACCTCAGCAGACCATCTCCACCCCAAATATTTTGATTTACGCCAAATATGAATCTATTTATCCTTATTCGATCTCCATCAGCAGATTCCTTGACCCAGACAACATCCTCTGACCATCTGGAAACACACCGATACTATTTTTGGTTCACTAGTTATTGACTAATGGATCCTGGATGGTTTGCCAACAATTACAATAACTTTGAGTTATTTTGCTGACAAACAAACAAACAGCAAAGACAGAACCTCCTGGTGGAGGTAATGAATGCTCCTGTGAAACACAGCAGAGTGTGTGAGAGAGAGAGAGAGATTACAGTTTAAGTGTGAGCGAGGGAGTGTATGACAGCAGGAGAGGAAAAGAGAGTCACATGTTGGGAGGAGGAGGAGGGGTGTGTGGGGGGTGGACTGTCTGTCACTCGCCGACGTCACGGTAACGCCTCCCTCCCTCCCTCCCTCCCTTGCTGCTCCACTACAACTCACATGACTGCAGCAGCCCTGTTCTGTAACTCCAGTCACGAGGACAGAGTAGTATTACAATGAGCAGCCAGCAGGGGCGAGCGACGGGGGGAGAGAGAGAGAGACACAGCAGCCTAACAGCCTCAGTAAATATTAACGGTGTGTTTGCGCAGCAGATAACCTTATCGCTTTACACACAATGTACAGTGTTTTTCCTCTTTTCCTTTATCCTCAAATCGGTCTTTCACCCTCCGTCAAGGACTCAGCGCGCAAATAATTCAACAACATGAATGTTGACAGTTTCCCTTCATCCAGTTTCCCACAATATCAGCAGTGGACCAGTGGATAAGAGGGTCTGTTAACCCAAAGGTCAGGGGTTGGAGCCCACCCAGTGTTTTACTGTTGAAATAAAAAACAACAATTAGAAGTCATAACTTGTGTACCAATGATTTCTGTAATAAATATTTGACTGTTAGTGACAGAGTCAGGTAATGAACGGAGGACCAGAACACACACCGCCCCTCAGGGTGAACCTGAATCTGAAGCAAATCCACTTTTAGAACAAAAAAACAAAAAACGTTCAGCTAACGTCGTCCTAATCTGTCGGAGGAAAGAGCCCGATGACACTTTGACCCCAGGGAGCCGTGGACGTTCTGGACAAAAAAAAACAGCTGCAGGTCGGAGCTGCTGCATCGCTGCAGCGCAGACGTCCGTCTGACAACGTGTCAGGTCATCAAACACTTCCTGCATCCAGGTGTGTGGAGAGGAGCGTGTTCTGGAGCCTTCAGGAACCTTCTCTGACGTCTGTAGGAGCCGTCAGACGTCCATCAGGCCTCCAGCCGACCGATGTCATGACCGATCCTGTCACAGTGTAGTTTCATTTGATCTGTTTGTGTACTGAGGGAATGTGTCAATGCTGGGGGGGGGGGGGGGGTAAAGC
>CAAKHB010004888.1:1104-11323 GCA_901007665.1 Aeoliscus strigatus
CCCCGCCCCATTATTTACAGGACCAAACAGAATATTTAACATGAAAAATGTTGGTTCACGCCAGCGGGCCGCTGCATGTCTCCATCACAGCAGTCGCTGAGCAACCGATGGAAGTAAAACTGCTGCAGACGCCCTCAGAGTGACATGCAGAGAACTGACTGACATTCTCACACACGTGTCAGTGTGAGGACAGAAAACGGGACCTGTGGGTACCTTCAGTCCTTGCCACGGCAGACTGGTTCTGTTGAAGTACATCAGTACGTAGCCTAGCGACTCCATGTCATCACGACGGCTGCACAGGAAGCAGAGAACAGTGTTTCATTCATTGCAAAGTAATTTGAACATACACTACTCACAAAAAGTATATTCAATAAAGGATATTCAATTTATGGTAAATGTAAAACGTTCATCCCGCAGTGATATTATATATTATGAAAGTAGAGCATTTAGGTAGAAACATGTATTGGTTGTTTCTTCAAACCCAACAATTTATTGAAACACTTGGTGTCTTGGGGTTATGACGTCAAAATATGAACAATGAAGTGGACCGTTTGCACGACAAATGTCATTGAACCATATCTGAACATTTCATGGTCCATTCATCAATGAGTTAATCACATGGTTATAGAACAGCATGTTATGCAAATAAATACTGAAACGTTGAATAGTTGGAGATATGTAAGTTAAAGTTTAGGGTTGGTCAAATTAATCTAACTTGTAAAGGTATTGCATTTTAGGTGTATTCAGATAGATAGATTAGATAGATGTGATGATGTAATTAAAATGCCAGGAGAGGTAATGTACATGTGAACAAACCTCTGCTCAATGCCCAGATGTGCGTTAATGGAAGCATAGCGTGCTGTGCCAGTCAGGTTCTTGTCTTCTCTGTAGGGGATGTGCTGTCGTGTTCGGTTGTCTCGGTACTTCTTTGCCAAACCAAAGTCAATAAGGAACAACTGACAGAGAGGGAGAGAGGACACAATAGTTTTTGCACCTGTCAGACCACAGAACAGGAATGATTCAACACTTCATGGTTCAACAGTGAAACTAGAGGATCTGTTGGTTTCATGAGTCCTGCTGTGAAACATCAGAGTACATTGGTGGTCAGCTGTCATTAGAACACGATGCGCCGCACAACTCAATCAGTGCCTACGAGCTGAATGAAACAACGTCCATGCTGTGGACAACTGCATCAGACTTCAGGACGACAAATGTCCTCTTCAGGAGACAGGTTTGAATCAAACAGCTCCCTCTCCTAACAGCTGGACAAAGGTACGATGAAGTCCAGACTGCTGAGAAGGTGCTGTTAAAGCACAGGAAACGTGATATACGCTCCGTGGTCCTTCAACATGTCACCAGCCAGCAAGTCCAAAGACTATGGTGAGAACACCAGGGTTCATACGGCCGATATATGAGCCAAAGACCAATGTCAGCCCTCACTGGTCGCCAGCTCCTCAGACTGATGGTCTAATGTTTGGTGACTACGGATGGTTGACCTGAAAACCAACAGTACTACGACTGCAAACGCTGCCGATGTCTACTCTTTACTTTAACCCTTTGACTGCCAATGTATCGCTGGCAATACATTCACACTAGCACACTTTAGAGTACTGTTCAACTTTCAGGAAGTATTGGACATCTGATTACGGTACTCCAAAGTAGCTATGCCCTCGGAGTTAGAGGGTTCAATCACATTCACACTTAACCCCAGTCTCTAAAGCATGAAATGAAAACGGTCCGCTAAGACACAGTTGGTGGAATGCTGCTGGTCAGAGGACGTCACGCCTGTGTTTGACTGCTACAACTGCTGTCAGACGCAAAAAAGCTGTTTCCAGTGCTAATGCACGTTCACTGACTGCAGCCAGTGGAGGAGCCAAGTGAAAACAGACTAGACGACGTGCAAAAGCATTGGGTTAGGTGGCAAGAAGTAGCCTTGAACAGTTCAACATCAGTTCCTCCTACAACCCTAAGCAGTGTACTGGGTTCTACCTGGAGCAGTGCTTGTGGATTCCAATACAGCTTCCAGTGTTAAACTCACAAATTCAAATGTGAATTTTTCACAGAGATTAATAAAGTAGCTGTCTGTCGAATGAAGTAATTTTGCTGAGTGGTCGCCGTGAGCCTATGTATCAACCCCCGAACTCCAAGCTCAGATTAGATTTCCACAAGACGGATGTTTCCACCCATCACAGAATGAGCGCCACATGACATACAGGAAGTGTCTGAAACAGAGCAAGAGGACTGTGGGACCACATGCTACAACAAACAGGAAGCAGCTGAGTGACAGGTCTATGCTCCCTCCCACTGGAATGAAGTACAAAAGGGGTCGTTAAGGATTATGAATGCAGAATGGGTGCAGGTGGACTTTAAGCCTGTGAGGTTAGGTATGATTGCAAAGCAAAAACTGCTGTTGTGCGGCAGCTGGTGTTGCGGTAAAGGTCACACCTGGTTTAATCCTGAGAAAGATGGGTCCTGAGAAGAGCTAACAGCCAAGCTTCTTTTCCTCTTCCCCACTGACGAGTCTAAACACTAGAGCAGACAGTAGAGGGGCAGGGGTCAAAATCACACAGCTGCTATCCACCTTTAGTCACAGTCAGCATTTGTACAAAAGGCAGCTCTGGTTGCACCCACTAACAGCTGTGTACCCTGGGACGTCCACGGCTTTCAGTCTGTGGTACAGTTCTGATCTGTCTGGCCATCAGTCTAGAAGAAAGCCTGAGACAGATTTGCTTCTTTCAGGACAACCATGGAAGATCATCTCTGTACAACCAGAGGCCCAAGTGTCTCTGGAGATGAGGAGTTAGTTGAATATCACGTCTGACAGTGACAGTAAAGGCCAGTGCAGACAGGCAACACCACGGCTCCGAAAAGGTCTGGAGGAGGAGAGGGACCAGGGATATCCCTGTTCTGGAAGCACCTGACAATTCACGCACATGACAACAAAAACAAACAGTGGGTTAGGGCTGTGCTACGGGTGTAAGTGCTGTCAAAGGAGTTTCCACCAGGAACTGCTGCGTTCCAAACCAGAAGAAACACCTACACTCATGTACTGAGGAAACTGCAGTGCCCAGTGTTACAGACTGACAGCGCACAACAACAGCAGTTTGTGCTTTGTGAAAATCTCACATACGAGCTGAGGACCTCTGCTAGTCGAAGGCCAAGTACAAGTCTGGAAACTTGAGCACCGAACCATCCTGGTGTGCACACATACTGGCTAGAAATGGCAGAAAAAAAATAGGTCTACTATGGGATTTCCATACTTTATATGCAGGAATACTGTGCCCTCACTTAGTTCTAGTGATAAATACCTGATAAATATAAAAGTAAATCTAAACATATATAAGTAAATCTAAACATATATAAATAACATCCACAGCGTGGATAAGCCATTTCAATGCACCCCAGCCCAGAGAGTTTCAAAGGTTGTAGATGTGACCATGTAGAAATATGGATGAATATGTCTGCACACATAGTCAATTACACATGGATATGTTCTGGACCTGAGCAGAAGCTGAGTTTGAGGCTGTCATGTATGGGTCTGAATCCCAATAGTCAGGTCCAAGGAGCATTACTCCTCCACCTTAGACGTTATTCCTAAGTTGTCTGGGTCTTTTTTTTCTCTTGTTCTCCATCCTACTGTGTGTGTGCACATGGCATGTTCAGAATGAGTGACAGAATAGGCTGCTGACAACATGTCTACAAAGGATTGTTTACATTGATTTGCTCCTGAATAGCAACAGACATAGTCCTCATGTGAAACCAGATTTCAAAATGTAAGATGCTGTTCAGCTGCTTGTCACTGACTGGAGGAACTAAAACAATCGAAACCTTCCACGCACTGACCCTAAGGAGGCCTTTGTCATCTTCTCAGTATATTCCAGTTTGGGCCCAAACTCATGACAACAAACCCTAGAAACACACACTTCACTCAAACTTCACCCTCTGTCATATTTGTTCCTCAGTCAATACCAATGTGGACCGTTCTCCGTCTACCCTTGTTGCTGCCACCTGCATCCATTGCATTCAGACTCATTGTGGGTTGGTTCACGCCAGCGGGCCACTGCATGTCTCCATCACAGCAAGGCGTTCGGCTGAGTAAAGACCTATGAGGGGGAAAAGCTGCACACTGGAAAACACTGATTCACCAACACAGGATCCAACGAAGCTACAATCCAGCAGCATGCCACGACATGCAGGACAAACTTAACTCTGTCCACGCCAATGACTAGATTTGGCAGCTATCAGCTTCTCACTATTGTAGAGTTTGAAGTTACTGTGGAAAACTTCTGCCGGGTCCAAAAACAACTGGAGCCTGAAGAGACACAACTGAAACTGTCAGCAACTACAAGCTGAACAACAATCAAAGTGAAATTTTCTTCAAACATGTTCTATGGTCACCCGTATTGTTAAACCTACAAGAAACCAGCTCAATGGCAACTCCAAGGCTCAATATGAGTTAGGGCTGAGCACCATATTTTTAAATGGGATGTGGAATTCCACTATTAAAATTAGTGCTGGGATCCATACTGCAGTCAAGCTGCTGAGTCAAAAGAAAAGTGTCATGACAGTGTAATTGTTTAATAAAACAGAAAAATACAAAGAGAGACGGAGACGAGAGCAGAGAGACGGAGGACACAATCAAAGATCCAGAACTACGCTCCATGCTGCGCGCACACACACACACACACACACACACACACACACACACAATGTTCAATGAGAGCGCAACGAGGAATAAAGAATGGAATCACCATGGCCTGTAAAACTGACTCAACTCTGTGTCAAAGGGACAGCCCCGTCTGTAGAGACCAGAGGTTGGCATTATGTTGACAATACTGGTTTACTGCCGGCTCATGAGGAACCTCGAGCTAGGTAAAGGTGGAAGTTCAAAAATAAGCAGGTTCTATCACCAGTGGAAATGCAAAAAGGAAGAAAAAAATGCTGATATTGTACTTTTCTCACAGTTTATGTTTACATTCTATTATCAGAACAACTGAACATTTATTCATGAACAAGGTGAATAATCCTTTTTTTTAATTCATTGTATTTTCAACTGTTCACTGTAACCAGTTCCAATAAAACTACTTGTGACGTCATAGTCAGCTTTGAAGTTGACATTTGCTCTTACTTGGCGGTAAAAATAATGGAATACATACAGGGCTCGACACTACCTTTTGCATTGGTTGCACTGATGCGCCTTTTTTTGTGCACCAGCACAAATTTTTCACTGCATCGCCTTTAATGCCACCGCTCAATCGCGTTCCATAACTTTAATATAACGTAAATGATTTTTAAACAAGAATTACGTGTAAAAAAATGTTGGTCTTTATTTGAAATTTGTATAAAAAGATACTGTTTTATAGTGCTTCACTGAACTTAAATTGAACATTTCAATCTAAAACATTAAGCAAAATTCAAAAAATTCTAAAACATGTTTGTGCTTAAAGTGACCTATTCAGGATGTGAGCATTACAGCCTACCGCTGAAATGCAGTTGGGAGAGAGGCCACTTTTTCTATACTTGTAAAGGCATATGGTGTGTTTTTTTTTTTTTTAACGTGTTGTATTTTTAATGCGAAACATTGTTGACCCACTCACGGATCCACTATTACCTGCCAGGCTCTGACCACATTCCTTACAGTAACGCAGTGCATTGCGTTAAGTTACTTATCGTACCTCATCCAGTCCTGTCTGAACAAATACAGTTTGGGCTTTTTACTTTCAGTGTCAGGGCCAGGCTCTGTCTCAGACTCGGTTTTCCCCTCTAGTTCCGAGTCTGCTGTTGTTGCTAAGGGACCGGGGCTTGGAGTCTACTGACCGAAGGCTCCATGTCATGGCAAGGTGAACTCTCATTAGTGGCACTGGTTGAAACTGTGGGCTAACTTTTATGAATAAAATAAATGCTGGTGTCTTTTGTTCTTTTCATTGTGTTTGGTTTCCTTTTCGTTCCAGTCTACTGCTGGTGCTCAGGTCGCTTAAACACACAACCGCAAACAGGACCGTAACCAACCCGAGGCAAAGACCCACTGCAGTCTGTCTCTTATTGGTTTAGACCACAACATGAGCCTAACAGTAATGTGAGTTCAGTCACAGGAGAACACAAAAGAGATGATGCGCGGAAGAGAGAAAGTGATTTTTTTCACCCGGGCAGCGTCAGGTGCAACGGTGCAACCTAGAGGGAAAAAAAACAAAAAAACAGTTGCACTCTTAAAAATGTATATATCGCTATTCCTCCTGAATATATGGGGATAACACTGGCAGAGGAATTTAATCATGAAGTTCAATTAATTTTTCTTCCAATAAAAACCCAACACTTTGTTCTTTGTCTTCGATCACTGGGTGTCAATAAGTAAATGAGTAAACGCTAACCCTAACTTCTGGCAACTTCTGGAGACTTCTCCAAATCTAAACACTGTATCAGAAAGGGGCAATGTACACCTGGGACAAACCCAGTGAGGGACTTTCTGGACCTACGAGAGACATCACACAGAGCAGCTGTGTTTTATCAGCATTTCAGTGGACTGAATAAGGATATTTGGAGATGTCTGAAGACGATATAGTAGAGGGATTAGGATAAGGACGAATGGAAGAGAACAGTTGCAAATTATGGGAAATATATTGGGGAGGCCAGAGGGAAGTTAACCCCATATAAGCTAATAAAGCGAAAGATATTACTTCTCCCCCTCCAGACTCCATAGGATGGGTTTATTACCCAATAGTCTTTGTTGGAAACGTGAAAGGCAGGGACTTTCCAGCATGTGTTATGGGAATGTCGTTGGATACTACCGTTCTGTGTAAAAAAATAATAGAACCCCTGGGGAAATCTCTGGAGATAGAGATCCCCATCTCACCAAGACCCTGCCTACTAGGTGACCAGACACAAAAAAACACCAAGTAAATAATGAAGTCAATAAAAAGTAGAAAAATGCAGACAGTATGTTTGAAGAGTTTCCAAAAGCAGAAAGTCATCAGTCTTAAGTTCAAAACTTTCAACAACTTTACCAGGCTCCTAATGTACTAACGACACATGGAATGTTAACTGTCTATCAGTATAAATTAAAGCTACTGACAGCACTAGTTCATGTTCATGTGCAAGGGTGAGGTCACACGGCCAGCAGTTGATTTACATTTGAAGCCATCATCATGAACAAACTCTCATATGAAGCTCCAGTTTGATGAAAGGACCAGACAAAGCTCATTCCCATGTTGGAAAAACTCTACACCCTTCTGTCTGAAGTTTCTTAATTAATGACGGGACTGAAGGATTTGTAGATCAACCAGAATAAGCTCACAACATGACACCACCTAAGGCTTTTACTCCTAAATGGGAGTAAATGTGCATCCAGCTGCGTAAGGAGAACAAGCAGCTGGTCACAGAGTGACGGAAACACTGAGGAGGTACCACACGTGGGTCTGTGGGCTTCAAAGCTGCAGCACGACGATATGTCCTGTGCTTTAGTGCTTTACCAAATGTTGCCTGTCTGCAGGGGCTCAAAAAGGCGGGTACAAGGAACATTTTAAAGTTCAGGCAACAGAATATACACACCTGTGATGGAATACTTCAATAGTTCGATGGCATGTTTATTCTCTAGCATGCATCAGGGATACGAGCACGTCCAATGGGCCGGCTACAAACGGCACACCTTTGTTAGTCCCCCCAGGAATCCGCGATTCGGCGATCGCTGAATTTACCGCAGATTTAAAAGCAATCCGCAGAAATCAAAGCAGTCTGCAGAATATAGGGCGAGGTGTGGAGCGGAGTGAATTAGCAAGTGGCGGCTATCAAAATGATGGGCACAGAACAAACGTGGAGCTATGAGGAAATGTGGTGTAGGATTAGGCTCTCATTAGGGCCTGTCGCCTTCTGTGATATGACAGTCTATCAGAGCGTCTTCCACAGACTTCCACGGATTTTATAACCACAATTTTTCAGTGTTTTGGTATTGCAGATAATTTTTACTTCAATATTACATAAATGTGCTTTATAACTGGTCACTTTTTAATGCCCATGGAAAATCAACTTTCAAGCCGCAGAATCAACACTTTTTCTCTGCAGATTCCTGGGGGTACTACTTTGTCAACTGTGGAACTAACATGAAACACTTTGTTCCATCTCACTACATCTAAGAGCAGCCTGACATGACAGTCCTGCTCAGCAACAGCAGACTCATAGCACTTGCTAAGGACCTCCATTCTCCTCTTGGCCTCCTCCAGCATCCTAGCTCATTTGCAGCTGTGATTGTATTTGCACTTCAAAAAAGTCAGGTTCCGGTGATGAAGTTATACCCTAGGAACTTATAGGAGGACATGGAGTGACCTCTGTCCACCTGGCGGCAGTAACGGCTAATGATGTTGGTTAGCCGACCACCACAACTCGAAATATCACTCACTTCATTGTCTGATCAAATATGTCAGTGGGATTGTAGGAGACAAACAGGTCTTACCTTGTTACAGTGACGTCCGATGCCCATAAGAAAGTTGTCTGGTTTGATATCTCTGTGGATGAAGTTCTTTGTGTGTACATACTCAATTCTGCTGATCATCTGCAATGAAAGAAATCAAGATGTTTGATTCACAGTACATCCTCCATGTTCTCCGTTACTGTGCTACATGCGGTTTATGTGTCTACATGCTGAAGAACAGGGTTAATTTCCTTGTCAAATGATGTTCAACACGCATTTGGAGAACTGGACGGTTTTGTTCAGTTGGACTCATTTAAGCAGAAAAAACACGTTGTGCTCCAGCATGAACAACACAAATGCAACATTTGACACAATGTCTATCCTGTGTCTCAAGTCACATTCTTCAATACCGTAACTTAGTATTTTGAGTACATAAGTGCGTTCACACTGAGTGAGTATGTGAAAATGTAGTGAACTATGTTCACTCAAACAGATGAAAAGTTCATTGTGGATCGACGGACACTTTTCGCCCTCAACATCCTCCATCACGTAGAAATGACGACCTTTGACTTTTGGAGATGGTGGTGGTCAACACAGGCACCAGTGTCACCACGGGGGATATAACCTACCCATGGAATCCCAGCCAATGCTAACATTAGCTTGCTAACAAGAAAACCATGGCACATTTTAAGGCATTGACGTTGTGGTGTGCATTTAATGCTTGTTGGGGGTAAAATTGTCGTCTTCACGGTAGATTGAGGTTTTAGCTGTGAGGTCAGAGGTCAATGTGATGGAAATATTGCTGCCTATGTGCTAGGTTTCAGTTTCACGTTATTTCCAGTAAGTGTGCGACAGCATGTGGTGGAGGTGAAACGAGAGTCAGACAGGTTGATGTGTGTAAAAGTAGAGATAGAAGGAGTAATGGTGAATGTAGTTAGTGGTTATGCCCCACAGGTGGGTTAAGTGAGTTAGAAGAAAAGGAAAAGTTCTGGAATGAGCTAGATAGAGTGATAGAGAGCATTCCCAGAGGAGAGAGAGTAGTGATTGGAGCAGACTTTAATGGTCATGTAGGGGAAGGGAACAGAGGTTATGAGGAAGTGATGGGCAGGTTTGGCCTTAGGGATAGGAACTTGGAAGGACAGGCAGTGGTAGACTTTGCCAAGAGAATGGAAATGGCAGTGGTAAACACCTATTTCCAAAAGAGAGAAGAACACTTGATAACTTACAAGAGTGGAGGCAGGTCTACACAGATAGATTATATTCTATGTAGAAGAGGTCTTCTGAGGGAGGTTAGCGACTGTAAGGTGGTGCCAGGAGAGAGTGTAGCCAAACAGCATAGGATGGTAGTGTGTAAGATGGTGATGGAGGTGAGGAAAAGGAAGAGGGTGAAGACAGAGAAGAAAATCAAATGGTGGAAATTGAGGAAAGAGGAATGTTGTGAAGAATTCAGGAAGGAGGTAAGGACAGAACTGGGCCGTGTTGAGGAATTCCCAGATGATTGGGAGGCTACGGCAACAGTGATTAGGGAGACAGGTAGGAAGGTGCTAGGTGTGGCCTCAGGACAGAGAAAGGAGGACAAGGAAACCTGGTGGTGGAATGTTGAGGTTCAGGAGAGTGTACAGAGAAAGAAATTAGCGAAGAAGAGATGGGACAGTGAGAGAACAGAAGAGAACAGGCTAGAGTACAAAGAGAGGGCAAGGGAAGGGAAGAGGGAAGTGGCCAAGGCCAAACATAAGGCATATGAGGAGTTGTATGAAAGGTTAGATACAAAGGAAGGTGAAAAAGAGTTGTACAGGTTGGCGAGGCAGAGAAATCAGG
>CAAKHB010004889.1:3916-16113 GCA_901007665.1 Aeoliscus strigatus
TGTGTGTGTGTGAGAGATAGAGCTTTTATATGGGAGACCAATCCATCCATTAGACAAGTGTGTAACTGTGTCTGTGCATTGAAATATTAATGGTTATTTGTGTGTGTGTGTGTGTGTGTGTGTGTGTGTGTGTGTGTGTGTGTCCATCTAGTTTCTGTGTATGTGTGCAGCAGTAAGGTTTGGAGACTGACGGTTGCAATAAACATCAGCATTATGGTAGATGTGAGCAGGGAGCCCACCTGTCTTACCCTGAACTCCCCCCCGCACACCACCACCACCACCACACACGCACACACACATACACACACAAAACCGTCCACTCGCTCCTATTTGATTCTATTTTCGTTCCACTTCATCCTTTCAGTCTCATTGACGTTTTCTTTCTCTTTCTATTTTCTTTCCATTTCCTTGCGCGGCCCCCTCCCCCTTCCTCTTCTCCTGCGTCTGCCTTTCATATCCCAGAATCGGGAGCAGCAGCAGCAGCAGCAGCAGCAGCAGACACAGACTAGTACTTACTGCAGTGCTCAGTGCGGCTGAAGAGGCCTTTAAGTGTCAGGAGAAGTTTCTAATAGAGTTACAGCCTTGTCTGGTTGACATGTGTGCTCGCTTACTTTACCTCCACTGGGTCCTATTGCCCTCCCTCAGGCTGTCGAGTCTCTTTTTTTCAGCCTTTTGATTACACTGACAGTTACTGGCATGTATGGCTTTGAGTATTCAAAGCAGCAGGGATTTTTCAAAAGCAGCTGATATTTCAATCAATGATCCTTCTTGAGAGCAAGCGTCAGGGTGTTATACCATCAGGGGGAAGAGGGGGGAGAGGATAATGGAATGGTTCAGACCAAAAACGATGAGCTAAGTTTGACATTGTGAATTCATATTGGTTCAAATCAGTTTTATTTATATAGTCTGAAATTTCAATTTACATGTGGCATTGGGCTTCGTGATCTGTACAGTGAGCAGCATTTCCAGAGATAGAGAGAAGCTTACCCCCAAAATCCCTTTACATGGGCTAAAACAGGGAGTGGAAACAGAAAAAGCCACAGACGGAGGAACCAGCAATGGAATTTGAATCCACACACTGAGCTGACGTCACTTCATGCTGCTGTTTGTGACACGTTTTAGTCCGGTTAACAGGTTCAAACTCTCTTAGAAGCATAATATCTGCTTTAGACACAAAGCTGTCCCATAGTTATACCATCACTATTGATGGCTGACATTTACTATTCACCTACATTTATTAACAAAGCAGTGGAAGGCTGCACTCTGACCCTTGGTAATGAACAATCCTCGCCCTAACTGGTAACAGCAAACATGCATATGTTCACCAGGACCATAGAAGGTGGTATGTGACAAACACATGTTAATGACATCACTGCACACACAGCAAGCCTGTAACAAGACAAATTACTCCTTCCTTTCCATTTCAAATTATTCCCTAAATAAAATACATAGGTTTATCTCAGTCAGTTTATTTACCCGCTGAGTACTTCTTTTGCTGCCGGTGTTGTGGCAGTACTTTATGCAGGATGTTGACCCAGGTGACAACACAGTGAACTTTCATGCAATATGTCTGTGAATTTCCATTTACCTTTAGGCCTTTTTTCTGGCAGCTCTCCTTGGCTCTCGGTGCCTTTTAGCAGACAATGGTCACGTGCAACCGCAACGATACAATAGAAAGCAAAAGCTAGGCGATTTAGGACATGTCCTAAAATAGCTGCTGGAGGTGTGCTCTGCTGCACCAGTACCTCCATCCACATGTGACATGTCCTGACAACACCTGGAACAAAAGCACCACCTCATTTAAATTTGCTCCACCAAACACATTTAGAAGGTTCTGGATTTCAAACAAAAGCCCCGTTGCCTTCCTCGTTAAACATGAACAAATGCGCGGGGGATGTTTGCTGTCTTCCGTGTCAGAGTTGGCATATACAGTAGCTGTGCTCCCCTGGCAGCCAGTCACAGCCATATGGTGAGGCAACAGCTAAATGTCTGTTATTCTGTCGCGTGATTGCGAGACGCAGCTGTGTGTCTGCCTTCATATACCGTTGTGAGCAGTAGCTGGGAGCTTCTCTCGTGTGTGCTGCAGGTGGAGGGAAGTGACATGTTAAGAGCTGACATATTCTGGAGCTCGTTTCTGTACCACTGCCGGGCGCTGACATGAAGTGCTGTTCAGTGAAGGGTGCACACAATTCCACTCGTTGTACGCGACACGTATTTAAACATGAAAACAGCTGAGATCAGTGCGTATTCCTTTACTTTAGCTAATATGGTGGCTCAGAACAACACTTTGACTTTCACTGAACAGTTTTACTGCTGTACTGTAGATATAATCTACTGCTAAAATACACCAAACCATGACCTTCACTTCATTTCATTCAAGACATTTCAGAACAGGCTTTTTGCTGTGTCGTTTTCCTTGTTTCCTTCCTTGTTTCCTTCCTTACACACACACACACACACACACACACACACACTCACACGAAATTGATTTCATGATTTTGGCAGTAAAGCTGCTGCTCCTGTGGACTGTATATGTGTTTAGGTATGACCTGTGTGTGTGTGTGTGTGTGTGTGTGTGTGTGTGTGTGTGTGTGTGTTTGTGAGAAAGAGAGAGTGTGTATGTCAGGGTGCATTATTTCTACTGTCTGACTGTATTTGCTGTGTGTGTCTGAAAGAGCGCCAGACAGCAGCAGAAAACTGTAGTTGTGTGGGTGCACATAGCGTTCTCATGTGCCTGTCTTTCCGTGTGTGTGTGTGTGTGTGTGTGTGTGTGTGTGTGTGTGTCTTTCAGCTGCTTGCTGCTGCATCAGCAGCAGGATCAGTCTCTGTCTGCATTCGCTGCACAAGGTACCTGCAAAGAACCACTGTACCTACGTGGTCTGACGCACTGGATCACTCTGTCTCCATCTGTGCACATCTCCTGCTCCAGTCATCTGCAGCTGAATGCTTCAGGGTGTTGACTCTGCCAGCAGTACCTGTGTTCTTTTGCCTTTCACTCCAGCAGCACCGTGTCATTACAGGAGTGTTTAGAGTAGCGTTGTCCAATTAAAAAAGCACAAGTAAAGGTAATTAAGAGCACACAATCTGCATCAATGTGACCTTATGGATTGGGCAAAGCTACTGACAAGACTGAGTCACATTTGATGTTTGGAGTGAATGAAAGAAACTGCTTACAGTCAGGGAAATCCGTCCACTCATTTTAAGCTTCTTTCAAGTCCCAATGAGTTCAATGACCTAACATAGACTCCTTGAGCTGAAGGACAGCACTAATTGGATGTCTACAGCCATGGAAGGCTGTTGCATTCTCACACTGTCAATTCATATTTTCCCATTTCACCGGGTTCTAGAACATGTTGCAAAAGCAACAGCAAAAAAAAAAAAAAAAGAAAAAAGAAAAAAGAAAAGAAAAAGTTTTCCTGTCTGATCTCTTGTTATATTTTCCTTCCTTACTTATTTTCTCCCTGTAAGTTGGCTTTACCTTTCAGGTCCGTGTGTTCTCAGAAGGCTGGATACTTTTCTACTCTCGTCACACACTAGTCATTTGCTGGCTTTCCATGTTTTTCAAGGTTGAAGGAAACATAAAGAAACCCAAATATTCCCTTTTGTTCCATTCCAATGGCACACTCCTCATAATGCATGACCCATGTATCCCAGAGTTTCCCGTCCATGCAGATAATTCCATTATATGCAGCATCTCTCTGAACCGGGATCTAAGAGCATCACAAAACAAACTCTGCAGAGACGTCCTATTCTTCTTTTCTTGTTGTCCTCACGCTGTCACTCTCCCCTCTGTCATTCACTCACTTTCATTACGATTGTCATTCTGTTTCTCCACCCCTCCCGGTTCCCTTTTTCTCTGTCAGCCCCTCTCATCTCTCCCCCCACCACCGTCTGTCTGTCAGGGTAGTGGAGAAGTGACGGATTGACTGAATGTCTGTCTCTCTGTGGGAAATGAGCCTGCTAATGTGGCGAACTGGGCTTGTTCCATATTCATCTGTTAGCCTGTGAATCACTCTGCGACTATACGGGCTGCCGTGTGCGAGGCAGCACATCTGCCTCCCTTCAAAAAGTCAAACGGAGCGCAAAATGAGTCGTGAATATAAATCCATTTCCTGTCTCTTTTAGGTCTTCATCAGCTCATCTCTCTGCTTTTCACCGGCTCCTGCGATCTTACCTCTCCATGCCACCTCTCCATCTCCCCTTTCACCTGCTGTCACACATATACTCTGATTATTGTCTGCCACTATTGTGTTGGCCCTTTCTCCTTTCCCCTATTCTCTTTTAATAATCCCATCCTTCACTCCTCTTATCATCTCTCCGACTGTCTGCACTATCATCCTCTGCCATATATAGAGAGGGGACTGTTATGAAAAGGTATCAGAAAGTCATTCGGCGACAGACAGACCTCCTTCCAGCTGCCAAGGAGACGAGAGGGCAGGAGAGTCATTAGGGACGGCTGCAGGGATTAAGGTATAAATAATCCACAAGTCAATCACAGACAATATTGTGGGCCAATGCAACAACCTCTGCAGACCTGGGTGGATAAGGGAGCACAGGCTAGTATTTAACAGTGGCTTAACCGCTGAATTACACTGTAGCTGACAATTCACAACATGCTAGCCAGTGTGCTACCCGAGGCCTGCGATGGGTGAATGCTAAGTGGCTGCAGAGCCAAGTGAGGACCAGATGGGCGGCGGCCATTTTGCGTCTGTTGTACTGTGAAGCAAAGTGACCAGAGTTGCTTTTACATTTCATTGAAGTAATTGAGGGTTCCCAAAGTCGTTGTTGAGCTTCATTGCTGAAGACCGGAATCAAACTTACTTCATCCAAACCAACGTACGAGAGATGATTGCATTTCATCAGAGTTAGAGAAAGAAAACAAAGTTCGGATTCAAAAACTAAATCCGTGTAATTTGAGTGGTAGGTCAGAGAAATAGATTGGAACCATTAAACTGTGACTGGACATCGGCAGGTTGTGGACAACAATTCTCTGATCGCAGTGATTTGGTTTGAGGAGCTCTTGAGGTGTACAAATGGAGTAAAATATGTGCTAATGGCAGTAGAACAGTGCAATCCATGTGTTCAGCCAGCTGGGACAAAAGACAGGAAGGCAGTTTACCGGTCTTTTTCTCTAAATGTCACAATCGTGGTGAAAGGTTGTTCACACCTGAGCAGAACAGCTCATAAAGAGGTTTATTGTGTCACTGCTGCAACACAAAACCTGAGAGAAAGCAAGTTAAAAAACAATGAAACAACGAATAGGATTTGTGCCAGATCACTTGTGGTCGTGTATCCCAGAACTCAACTGGGTTTCACTGTTAGGATTAACATGACGATCTTTCATCTTTGACTGTTATCTGTTGAAATTACATGTAAAAGAGAGAGAGACAGGACACTGACTTCTAGTTGTAATCGGCGCCTCTTGTTTTGTAAAGAGGACGACAGGCCTAAAGCCACAAATGTTCTTCTCGTAAGATACTTGAAACGACATGCCTCATCAATAAAACCATTATATAAAACTCAGAATCTGCAGTTTAAGATTGGACGTACTTAAGTGACATTCCTCTAATGTCACTTGAAGCATCCTTAGTGTCCCTGCTGAGTGCTTTCATTTAAATGGTGTCTGTCCAGGAACTAAGTGCAAATTACACTTTTTTCCACTACGTAACAGACCGTGCAATGATGGATTATCAGAACAAGGGTATTATGTCCATACCATTATGCAAAGCTTTTCCTGACTGACAATGTAATGGAAATACTAAATTAGGTACAAATTACCTCTCTAGTGCCAAACATATGGAGAAGCACTATCTGTTCATGAAATAGTGCCTGTGGTAGCTGAGGATCGGGATACGCAGTTATTCAGTATCATTAAGTACTTGTTCATATTAGGTCTAGTCCGAACATTTCTCTGAAGAACCGTCTCAGGACTACTGTTTGACTCTGGAGGGAAAAACATGGACTAATCAAGGTCAAGTGCATAGAATGGTCACAGCTTATATTTTTGTAAGTGAAGTGAATAATCACCCTCATTTCCCTTTAAAGCTTATTTCATGTCAGTGTTCAGCTTTCAACAAGACGCTGAAGCTTCATTCTCACTGTCTTATCGGGATGTTTCCATCGATTGTTGTTATATTATTTGGAGCATCTTCAATGAAGTTCACTCTGGGCGGTGGTCATTCCCCAGTCAGGGGCCATTATAACACTGCAGAGGAAGGAGGACTCAGTGTGGGGTTCATTGAAGCTGTTGCGTTTGTCAGAACATTCCAGCTTCCTCTCTCATGAGGTGCAATGATTCTTTTGGAGAAAGACTATATCATGCTTTTCTTGGTTTTACAAAATTGTGTCCATCAATCGTGACTTCAAATGCACACCAACACTAAAAGCACGGGTGTTAAGTACAGGAAGAGGCAGTTGGAACTAAGTCGGTGAGTCTGGATGTGCGTTATTGAAGATATGAAGTTTTTGTGTCAACACAGTGTTTAGTCAAAGGTTTGGTGGCAATTACACTTGAGATCAGTTCATATGTGCACATTTTATTTTGAAAAGAGTTGTGTAAACAAGTGTACATTGTATCACACCTGTTGATTTAGGAAACAATAACAGAGTTAAGTTTCAGTCCTCAAACCTCTGTGATCACTGACCAGGTCAGTTAGTATTAGTAGACATGGTGCTCTACAGCTGATGTTAATCATTTATTCTACTCATAGTGGTTACATGTGACATCTAAAGAGATGTGACCTTATACCGTCTTTACCGAATTCACTCCTCAAATTTATATCATTAATATCACTCGGTGTAAATAAACATGTCACTTCACCATAACTTTTCATAGAAAGTGCTGCTGCTCATAAGAAATCGGTCTCAGCAATTCCTTCTCCGTCTGTACTCTGTACAGATGTGCAGCGGTCGTAGGTGAACACGTACATTCCAATCCATGTATTTCAGGGGCACTGCATGTCGCCCTGCTCATCCACTATCTTGTTTTTCACTACCTCTGAGTGTCAGTCCCTTTTCCATCCACCTCTTGGCTCACAGTCGCCCCGCTCTAAAGGGATCGCACTGAAACCTTTAATACCTACGACTCACTCGTGCCTTTGTTCTCTCCTCTGTGTGTTGCCTTGCACATCTGAAGACGGCGGATCAATCGTCCAGCACAAGATCACTGCTAACGTGCACTCATCAGCAAGCTTTGAAACAAATCAATTCATTTGTTAATTAATCATACGCTTGTGTTGTGCTGTATTTGGACATCGATTCCCACCACCCCCACCCACCCCTTCACACATTTCCGTCTCACCCTTCTGTTCTCCTCTGTGATGCTCAAAATGAAACGAAATTCAGTCAATTCTAATTCCATCTCCAATCTTTTTTTCAGCATCGATTTTCATATACCCCGTGTGGTACAAAGTGATATTGAGAAAGAGGGACTGATATGAAGATGGACATTGATTTGCAATAAAGACAAAAATGAAGAGGGTAGAGGTGTCACTGAGCTTCAGGGAAGAAAATGGTGACAAGGAAGGAGGAGCGCTACCTGCCACTTCCACTTTATTTCTCAACTTACAGCTGGAGAAAATTATCAGGAATTAGCCGGTGGCCCTCTGATTGTCAGCTTGTTCAGTTTCCTCTGTAGGAGTGTTCAAATAGCCAAAGTTATTTGTGCAGCAGGACGTGTTCTTTGGCAATGGAGGTGTAGAGAAGAAGCAGTCTCCTAGCGCTTTCCGTTTGCAAAGCCTCCTTTCCTGTTCCAAAAATCCATCGTTTCACCGAGGACAAAAAAACGCCCCGGGCCACAGTCTTGTCACTGATATTGTGAAATGAAAAGGAATGTTAATTTACTGTTACAAAATGGATCACAGGGAAATTAACAAACACAAACTTAAATGAAGCTTTGCTGCGTTCATGCTGACCTCCAGACAACTGTAAGCTCAAATACACAAAGTGGCTGCAATGAAGACATTTATTCAGCAGTGTCTGATCGTGTTTGTTCCATCGGAATCTAATTTGTTTAAAGAATGGTAACAATGTTCACCTTCACAACAGAAGTAAAGCCGCAATTAAACCTGAGTGTCCTCGGTCTTTCAACAGAATCAGAGCACTTGGTGTGCAGGCCAACAAGATGCAAATAATAGTATTTATGAATGAGTCTAACCACTGGGAGCTGACTGCTCAACGAGATAATAACCTGCAGCTTCAAGGTCGTTCATTTTTGTCAAGTACCTCTCAACGTCTTATTGTATGCAATAGTTGAGAGTAACCTCAGTCGACATGTACGCTGATGACACTATTATATATATATGTATATACACACACACACACACACACACACACTGTGTGAACAAACACCCAGACAGACTGAGGAAGTGTATTTAAACAAAGCAAATACTCGAAAGGTTTGATGACGTCTGTGCTCAGCTTAACAGTTCAGAGAGGAACTCTGGGTGGGGTCCAACTCAGTTCAAACCTCAGAGAATGTGCTGGAATCAGATCCCTGATGTACACAAATGTGTGCATCTCTTGCTGGCTGCAAATTTACATCATCAGACTAAGATATTAGACAGAGTTCCCCCTTTCACTTCATTTGTTAATGAAAACTGAAAGAATAAGCTTCAACAATAACTTCAGGTGCACAACACTCATCCACGCCTGAGATCTATCATTTCACTGATTTTCTTCTCTTTGTTGATTTCATGCCTGTGCACTCATTCTGTGTTTTTTCTTTTTTCTTTCTTTTCAGCTCACTTTGATCATATTTACTTTCTGCCCATTTTACTGCTCTTATACTGCATTAAAACTTCAAATACCACCGTTGCTACGACGCCTGGATATCTTCTGTCACTGTAAAACATCAAACTAGAATTCCATCTCTGTCCTGCTGTGTTCCTTGTTTTCTTGTTTTTATAAGTAGTCCCATCAATTCTCTATGTCGGTGCAATTGTACACTCTGATTAATATACCTTTGTCACTTACATCAAAACAGAAACTCTCTCAGTGCTCAGCACCCACGGGTGCACAGATGGGCGCAAAACTCTTGCCCTGCGATCCAAAGTGGTCAGTCAGTTGACAGGCTTCTACCTTCTACTCCTCTTTTGACCTTTCCCATCCAAATCGTTGGGTGGACTTCACCCATGCTGATGACTCACGCCCCGTGATGCAACCAGGCTGCCAGAATCCTGATTTAGTTTTTACTTTGAAGCCTCCATTTCCTCGCAGAGCTCCTTGATTTTGGCAGTCACCTGTAACTCTCGCGCTATGATCTCTCCTCTGGCAGCAATTACGGCTGTATTATTTGAGAATGAAGGGCAAAAAGACGCACAAACAATGTGTCCTAATAATAATAATAATAATAATAGGACATCTAATGATGATATATCCATAGATGTACGTTGCGTGTGTGTGTGTGTGCGTGTGCGTGCCAATTTCACAATATACATTCACAGTTGGAACACCGTAACACTGGTAAATACCAAATTGTCCTTCCTTCCGTCCTTGCTTCTTATCTTCGTGATGACATGAGAAATGGAAAGTGACATACATGGTGGAAAAAAAGAGGCAGAAAATGTTACGTACATGTGTGACGCTGGGAAAGCACCTTGTGCTCAGCGGTGGCCTTGGCCAGACTGCTGAGGCCAGAAACCTCATCAGCTTCTCCTGAGACAGAGAGAGAGAGAGAGAGATACCTCACTCCCCTCTGCCCTTTGTATCCTCCCACCCAACCCTCATTTCTCACTCTAGCCTGTTTATTTGCAATCCTAGAGTAGCTTTATTCGGTCCCTCTCTTTCCATTCTTCTCATTTTCTCAAACCCTGTGAGGAGGTCAAGAGTTAGAGGAGAAGTGGATGGAGAAAAGGTCAGTTGGTCAGGACGTGAGTGGTGTGTGGGGGGGACAACAGTATAGAGTGCTAACACAGATAGATGGTCCACGATTCTGCTGTGGGTGTCTTTAACCTCAGTGTCGTTCTCTGTGGGCTGTGCGAGCCCACTTCTTTGACCTCAAGGTTGGTCAGCTGAGCTGAGTGTGTGTGTGAAGATTTATTTCATGAAGGTTTGCTCATCTTGGTGCTGCTCTCATATAGTAATTACAATAACCCCTCCTCTGTCTCTTGAGTACATGTCGGTAGGATGTGAGAACACTGTTCAGTGACTTTTGGACTCCGAGAGGGATAAAGGGTCAGATATTGGCAGTTTCTAACACAATAGGAGAGTCATCCTTAGAGAGAACCTCAGAATGTATGAATGTGTTGTATGCTAATTTCTGATCCATATTGAAAATCACCAATGTTTCATTCAAACAGCAGCAAACATAGAGAAGATTTATCATGGGAAAGTGGTACACATGGACATTTTATGTCAATTATCTTTATCTTCCAACACAGAAACAACCCCCCAGTAACATATTCAACATATGATGTGATGTCAGAGAGATCCTACCAACAACCTGTGTGGCTTTATGTTGTCAGACACAGATACCGACACTATCAGCTGCAAAAAGCAGCTCTGGTACATGGTTGTGGCTAGAATGTCTTCAGTCTAAACAGTCATTGGAATTGTTTTGTCCAATAATATCAAAGTACTTGCTATGATTCTGTTCCATCTTAATCATTTAGTCTTAAACACATACTGTCAGGTGATGAGCAAGAACTTTATACAGTCTATGTCATAGGTTTGAATTAGGTAACAGACCCGTTAACACTGTACCTTATCGATGTGAGTGTATGTCCGTGACCTTCAGCAGTTGAATTAGAATTCTTTAACATGACCATTGATTGATTCTTTTGGAAAAGTGACACCACAGTTTCGAATCAATTACTCCACAACATGATGGATTCACTTGTCAAAAAGTCTATTAGGGATCCAAAAGCAAACACAATCAGAATTAAATGAAAATCTATGTTTTTTTTTTTTTTTTTCTTAACTTGCAATCTGACAGGTCTGTAGTCTGAATTGACAAATGATTTATTTCACCTCCACATACAAAAGCACCAGCTCCTGAAAATACACACAAACACATAAAACATCATCAACAGCAATGATTGGATTCTATAATGAGATATATTTGGGCTACTAGACCTTCAATACCAGTAAGCAAGACACAACTGGACTCTTATTACATTCCACTGCCAGCCAGGTTCTGGGAACCCTTTACATGGGGAGTTATTGGAGGAGAACACAGACACTCTGTCTCGCACACAGCCAAACAATCCTGTCCACTGAAAGCCATTAAGACTTTCAGATTAAAGCTATAAACCCAACCTCAGCCAGCTCCATTACTGGATGTCCTTCTCTCTGTCAGTCAATTAGTCCATCTTTTTGGACCTCTATTGTCAGCAACAGCATCTGCAGAGCACTAGATAAACACTGTCAATACGAAGTCGAGCCAGAATGAAAATCATCCCACTGAAAATGACCATGTAAGTGATTTTCTACAACTGTGATGATGGTGCCAGGGAACCCAGACCTCTGGGGTGATCTGCTAATTGTTCTTTCCCTGTGTGAAATCCATTGCAGGCTGACTGTTGTTGCCGTAATGCCTTGACATTTGGAATTAAAGGCAATCGTATTTTGGATTCTATCCTAGTTACTTCCAAGAATAACACAAGGGGAGATACAGGACGACTTGATTTGTTTTTAATGCCGTGTTCGTTTTGAGCAGCGAGACGTGTGAATGTCACCATGTCAGCAGCAGCGTCAAACT
Source organism: Aeoliscus strigatus (assembly GCA_901007665.1). Taxonomy (NCBI): domain Eukaryota; kingdom Metazoa; phylum Chordata; class Actinopteri; order Syngnathiformes; family Centriscidae; genus Aeoliscus; species Aeoliscus strigatus. Next base: position 15,615 of record CAAKHB010004889.1, read on the forward strand.
GTACGTACGCTCTGGGTTAGCCGCGATGCACTGTCCTACGGGGACTATTGTTTGTGGCGCATCTAATTTCCACAGTTGCCGCTGGTTCCCATGCATACAGACACAATGTCTTTGAGTGACACACGCTTCCTAATTATTCTTCTTTTGCCTTTGAAAACTCCCATTAAATATGGATGGATTCTTCCCTCCTCTTCTGTTTAGACGTGACTCAGCTGAGCGCCACCCTCCCCAATCATCAGCTTTTATGATGTTAAGCTGCCATCAATTAGATCTCATTTGATCCACTCCCTCCCTGGCCACCCAGTCTGGCGAAGCTTTGTGCCGTTGGTGGCGGCAGCAGGGCGGGTGCGGCCCTCAGCAACTCCCTAATTAAAGCAGTAATTAGGCCTAATCCTGGGCTTCTAAATGAGCTCCTCAGCGAGCCAGGTGTTCCAGACAGCAGTGGAGGACAGATTATTCTCATTCATTTACTCGAGAAAGTCTTCTTGACTTTTCATAG
>CAAKHB010004889.1:24670-41860 GCA_901007665.1 Aeoliscus strigatus
GGGAACCATACCCCCCCCCCCCCCCCCACCCCACCACACTCCCAGCACACACACACACACACCCGTATGTTCACCCCCAGTTCTCATACAGTCGTATACATGGTATACATTTATTCCTGCACCAACCTACTTGTAGGCTGTCAGTCCCTGTAACAGTCATGATGGATATGAAGACAGCAATGACTCTACCTCCGCTCCCTCCTCCTTCTAATCGACATTCACCCTCCTCCCCCTCCCTGGTGTGTGGACACAGGGAGACAGATGAGGTATGTGTGTGTGTGTGTGTACCAGTCTAGACTTCTCCTGCAATGGTGCAGCCAATATGCTGCTTTGGTTATATTGGTTTTGCTCAGAATATACTGACATATATTTGTTTGTGAGGACGTTCCCTCCCCAGCCCCTTTATCCTAAATCGACGGGCAATGTCTTAAACTGGACTTTTTGAATGAATTGTGATTATTATTCAGATGATGTATGGCTGTAAGTCAGCGTTTCCTGTATGACAGTCGGCCTTAAACCTACAGAAGACAACGTTTACACTGTCTGACGTGTGTCGTCATTGGTGTTTGTGGCTTTTTAACCTTCTGAACATCAGCTAGCATCAGCAAGCAAAGAATGAATCTCCATTGCTATGTCCTTTACATGATATTCAAAACTTGATATGGTCAGAGCACCCAGACACCCCACCACTGGCTGTGGGATGTGTGTGTGTTGTCAGAAACCAACAGTGTGTGTATGTACTGAGTGTATGTTTTAGAGAGAGAGAGTGTGTGTGTGTGTTGAATCTCGTCACTGGTCAGATAGGGAGAGGACATTTTTTCTCGGGTGATGTTGCTTGTGTTTGAATGGCGGACTGTGCATTTCACACCCAGGTGTTCAGTCGCTGTAGAAACCATCTTATTAAGCAGAAATGCAGTATACCACCACTGGAAGGAACATGTGCACAAAGAGCCCTGTTCAATGTCTCCTGACACGAGACAAATCTGAGCCATAGTCCATGAACAACAAATTGCAGTGTGATGCGTTTAGTGGTTTGTTGAGCTCTTTGAATCAGGATTACATCAACGGCTGATTTAGTTTAAAAAAAAAAAAAAACAAAAACACTGAAGCGTCAACAGATTTCACAAGATTGCATGAGGTTAGTTAAAAGCAAAAGTCATCAGTATGTTACATAAGTTACAAGAACTGATTTGTGAAATGAGTGAACCATTTATGTTGTTGGTAAAATGAATAAATGATCAAATAAAAGTTTCTGTGTGTTATTGTTATTGTTGTTTGTTTTGTTGTTTTATGCTATGATGTCTTCATCCCTCATTTGATTTCACTATCGCCAACCGCAACAGAGGTGAGGAGCTCGTTAAAAATGCTGAGTCATATGAAGAAAAAGCTGAGTTGACAGAATGCCGCTGCAGCTTTCTGCACAAGGTTGAACAACCACCTCTCCTTCATGCTGTAGCCTCATTTTTTGTGTCCGTCCTCCAAAATGTCTGCATTTACAGTAAATCTCCTGCAGTGTGCAATGGCTTTAAAATTACTTTATTTCGTACATTTCTTTCCATAATCTGTCAAGACGTCATCCAGTTTTTGCCTGGTGAGATGTTTGCGGCTGGAAAGAAAAGTTGTTTTATATATAGATCAGATCCCAGTTTTATTTACAACAAAACAGCCCAGTTATGTGTAAATGATGTGTGCAGTTAGGATGCTGCCAGTTGAATTTTTTTTTATTTTTTCTCTTTTTTTTGTGTCAACCATAGAAACGAACCAGGCAGCCTGTTTCCCCCCCAGTTCCACTTTCAATGCTACATGGAGCTAATTGCTGCTGGCGCCAGCTTCCAGTTTACTGTGCAGGCACCACAGTGGTCTTGATCTTCTCAACTAACGTCCAGCAACAATGTAAATATGTGCAAATAGTTGGTTTCACCATTTTATTTAAATAGGCAGTTTCAGTTTTAATAGTTTTAAACGTTCACCGGTCATTTTCCTTCCATGTGCAGAGATGGGGGGCATCGATTAGCTCAGCTTTTATTTTCATTCTGTTATTTTCAGAAACTGCTTTTATTAGTGTCAATCAGTGCGAGGTAATTAAATGGAACAATCCATCAAAGAGCAGAGATCGAGTCGGATTCTCTCACACAGCTGATAGGTCAGGGAAAAAAAAAAAGGTTACTGGTGGATGCACAGACATCGAGCGGGATGAAGTGGTGAGAGTTAATGTTGGTTTATGGAATGTAGGTCAGCAGCATGTTATCACAGAGAGAATACAAACAGACACAAAGAAGCAGCGGGTCAGAAGGTGAAAGCTTTGATAGGTGCCAGAGTCAAACGTGAGGCTCCTCCGCCCTCTGCCAGGAGTTCTTCCCACAGCGAACACAGGGCAGAGAGAGAGCAAGAGGAGACTAAAGGAAAACATCTTGCGTGTGAGGTTAGGGGAGGAGGTGAAAGAGAGGGGCTGAGAGGACGGCAGCGAAAAAAGCAACATGAAGGGGTAATAAAAAAAGCCCAAATCAAAGAGGATCTCCAGAGAGGGCCAGAGAGGAAAGATGAAAGGACATGGAGGGAGGAAATGAGTGTATTTGGTAGGAGAATAGCTAAAAAAAAAAGAGGTGAAATGAAGTTCACGAGGGAAGAAATAAGTCTTTCATCTTTTCATAATTATCTATTTGACTTTCTCCCAATTTTCACGTCCCCTCCTTCCTCCGCCTGCACTGTTCTCTTTGCTCCAGTCGCCTTCCCACAATCCACTGATGGTATAATTCAATCAAATGACGGTATGTTAGTGGACAAAGAAGTCACGACGGACTCCAGTCCTGTGCTGCACTGCACAGTCCATTGGTAGATGTGAGTTTGCAGTCGTGGAGGAACTAATATGGACCTCTGTTCCCCTTGGTCACATCTGCTGGACCAATATGACTGAAGGCAACTATTAGCAGATCTGTTTTCTGTTCTTCTACAATCTTTTCACTCATTAGGTGGAAGAAAAGGGGGGCAGACATATTTGGTCTCATTTTTATTGAAGTTTATTTAGTGAAACTAAACAGACAGTAGTCTGGCATTGTGCTTTTAGCTAATTGATGATTTTGACAATAATATATTATATCGCCTCATCTTTTAACATTCATTCATTCATCATCTTCTGCTTATTCCGGTTACGGGTCGTGGTTGTGCTGGAGCGGATCCCAGCTGTCCGTAGGAGAACGTCAGACAACCATTGACACTCACACCTACAGTATGGGCGATTTAGATTCAGCTTTTGGAGGTGGCAGGAAACCGGAGTACCTGGAGAGAACCCACACAGACAGAGAGCAAACTTCCCACAGGACAGGAATCAAACCTGGGACCTTCTTGCTATCAGGCAACAGTGCTAACCACCGTACCACCATGTCGCTCCAACTGAATTCAAGCTATTGAAAATAAAAACGTCAACTGTGTTTTTCTAATTTGCTCATGAATATGTTCATAAACATGTAAACCAACATGTCTTTGAGCCTAAATGATGACATGCGCTGTAAAAAGCAGCTGAATGATAATTAGGTCAAACAAGGACCTTTTTGATTGCAGCAATCACAGTATTTTATTTTAAAGCTGACAAAACATTTGGCATGTTTAGGAGCATGTACCACTTCAAATATTGTAATTTGAGACAAGAAAATCATTTTAATTTGCACTCAAGACAATATTAGAGTAACATGGACGGACAGCTGTACTGTTTTATCACATTGAGAGGAAACACCCAACCTGCTTCATCCCTTCTCCCCTGACGTCTTCTTACCTCCTCCTCGCCTGTAGTTTTCATCAAACATAGATCAGGTAAACGTGGACATACATAGGTCGTCCTACCTCTTGTCTCGTTCAAATGCAGTCTCCATGAATATTTATCTTCAGGACATGCTGGTGCATCAGCCTGAGAAAACAAAAAAACAATGTTGTAAAACAAACTGTGCCATGTTTCAGGCAGAAAGACAATCATCTCAGTTCTATTGTTTTTTTCTTTCTGGCATTTTCCATCATTTATTGGCTCAGATAGCAGCTCTGAGTACAACTTATTAATACTCCTTTTTTTTTTGTTCTCTTCAATAACTTCACATTTCCTTTGTTGTGAGTTTTCTCCATTGAAAAGAGGAATAAATGTCTGCGTATCTGCGTCTGTTTGTGTGAGGTGGTGAAGGAGGGAGGGGCAGAGACGGACAGGCAATGAGACGGGCAGTGACTGTAAAACACAATGAAGCACTGGGAGGGAGGGAAGTATAAACTGCAGTCGTAACTGAGGAGGGGAAATTAAAAAGGCAAAGGAGAGCTATCAAAAAGCCTTTTAATTAACCATCTCGTTCATCACCGTCGGCAAACTGAGACTAGGTTCTGTCTGCTGTTGTGTCAGGAGCAAGTCTGAAAGCACTTTGCTTCGAGGCAGCAGGCATGAAGGAGCCATGGGAGATGAAAGATGTAGAGACAAAAAGTATGAAAAAGGAGCAAAGTTAAGAGAGAGAAAATTTAAACTGAAATTCTCTTTGGTCATCTGGTTATCAAGGAGAAACAAGTTCCTCCCAGTCATTACGGAGTATCATGGCATTGTATAGAAAACTCTGATCTATCGCCGCTTGCAAATGACCAGAAAGCTCATTTCATGTTTAAAACAATGACGAGGGGAATGTTATTGGTGGTCGGCAAAATCGGAGAATTGATGATGGCAGGGAGGAAGAGAGGGGGCCAGGGACCGTTTCTTTACTGTGGGCTTGTCAGAACAGGATCAGAATTGAGGAGATGGTAGCTGCGACTAAATATTCTCTTTTCATGTGAGTTTCTAATCTGAGTGTGTGAATTATTCTGTATATGTACCAGACACCAGGGAGCAACTGTATCCCCATCTGACGGAGCAGTCTGAATAGTGTAAAACGAAAGTAAATAAAAGCTTGAAATGGACCTTTTTACATGAACCGTTTATGTCCATTCAAAGGTAAACGCATTTCAACATAAAATGAAAGGGTTGACTGGATTGACTGGATGGGCTCCAGCTGATTGACAGTTGACCTGTACGGGCCTATGAGGCCATGTTAGACCCTGACATTGTCTTTTTTTGCTCATTTCTTCAAACAGAATTCAGTATTTTTTAGTTTTTCTTCCTCCTCCTCACACACGCTACTTTTCTATTTTATACACAAAAGCGCAACGACATTGTAAAGCATAACCAATACTACAGCACTGAAAGATCACCCACAGATATTACTAGTTGTAACCGCAATAATCATCTGATTCACAGTGTGAACAGAAACGGAGTTGGTCCATAAACTGCATCTTTATTCAACATAAACACTTCCAAAGACGCGACCTCCCAAGAGAAGTGACTGCGCCAGACTTTTTAAAGTAGACCGTGTCGACAGCACTGGCATCATGATGTTCTGTGCTATGAAAGCCAGTGCTGCATTTAATTACACAGAGCTCTGGGGGTTCAGGCCGTCTCAGACATGTTGAACGCCGGCCCACCCCATCTTGTAATGCCATTGCGTTCCTCAAGGGGTGACAGTCTGCTCCGCCTAATCGAATAATTCCTGTATCGCACAGACGCCGACAAGAGTCTTTATTGTATTAGAAGTGATATTACATTATAATGTAGATACACCAACTTTCTACGGGCACTGATGAATGTTCCAACACTGGGATTCACTAATGTTCCCCGCGGTGCCAGACGCTTCGCTTTAACTGTTCTCCTCCTACTGGCTGGATGTAATTGAATCTAATTGGGACAATTAATGTGAAATTGGACCAGAGGAATTTATTGAACCAGTTATCTGTAGTAATTAAGCAGCAATTTGCCTATTGTTATCTTTACACACCTCCTAGAAGGGCGGACAATGACTCAGCACACAGACTTATAAGTAAGATTGGCACATATTCCATAAAGAAGGACGATTTAAAAAAAATTGTTTTTGCAGTAGTTTGCTCATTTTCTTTGCTAATATATTTTTACTTTGTCTTGCAGCTTAAACTCATATTGATGTCCAGTGTGCTCACAGGCTCTTTCTTTTTTAACTCCAGACACAAAATCCTCTCATCGCTTTATCTTGACACGGATCATTTAAAACTCTGTATGCAGGTATATTGATTAAAAAAAGACATTAAATGAAAGAATAAAAGCGGGGGAGGAAATGAGAAAAGGTTAAATGGATGGTGTGTAAAAAAGGAAAAGGACCCGAGAGAAAAATAAGTCACTTGTGAAATGAATGGGTTTAAGTTAATTAAGTGAGATGATCTACACATTTTACAGTTCAATAAACAAAACCTATTTCTGATTAATGCCTATGAAGGTGACATTGTGCCTCATAAACTATAATGCACTTAAAAAGGACCCGGCCTGATGTGCTCTGATTTTTCTTACAAATAACACTGAGCCCACTCGTGCCTTAGATGATTAATCTATATTAAGAATAATATGGAAATATGAGAAAAGCAGAATTTATTGTATTATGAATTATATGCAAATATTGAATACATGTGATGCTTTGAAGTTCTTTTAATTAACTTACTTACTAATTGTTTTGTGTTCATTCGCTCTGTTTCCACCTTGTACGATAATTCCTGCAGACTGGCGTACACGCCGATACACAATAAATCTGATTTGTTGGATTGTAGGAGAATTTAGTTGGCTTCAACTGAACTTCTGCTGTAAGTGCAGATAAATGAAAGGATCAGTCATTTCGTGCGCAGCGGGGGAGCATGGGTTCTCCTCACCACCTTCAGCTTTGCCCAGTCGTCTCATGGTCCTCCTTCCTGTGCACCCATAGTTTGACATGTTCACTCCCATCCCACCTTTTCAGCGGTGTCTCTGTTTGTTCCTTCTGTTCCCCCCTGAGGGTTTACGTCTAGAGTAGCCTGCGGTGTAACTTCCCCAACACTTCCTTCCTCCAGTTTTCTCATTCTTCCATATTATCCTCATGGGAGTTCCAGGCCTTAATTATTCACTGTAATTTATAGATTAATTCTGCATGGCTACCACAGACACACACACACACACACACACACACACACACACACACGCGCCATCCTGTCCTAAAAGCGTGTCTGTATGTGTTAGCTTCACACACATACAAAGCCCTTTTCACTTCCCCTGTTCTTAGCGATTCCTCTTTTTCTCTATAAGACCCTACAATCTCTTTATCTTCCTCTTTCCACCGTTTTGTTTCTCCTCCACTCTACTACTGCTACTCAATGCCTCTTTTGCTGCACATCATCGTCATCTCCCTCCTCCCTCTCCTCCTTTCCCTACACCGATGCATCCTTTCCTCCTCTCTTCCTCATTCCCTTGTTCTCTCCTGGTGACAGTTTCCATTATCATGTTTCTCACGGCTCGCCTGCTCCCCTCCTGATGGATGACCTCACGCGAATATTAATTTACTATAGCATTAACAATATCACATCTTATTCTACACTTACCTCTCCTCCCCCCACTTCCAGCTCCTTCTCGCCACCTCACTCTGGCTCTGCTCTACCCTCCAAACACCCTTCAGCCACTTCTCTTATTTTCTTTTGTCACTTCTCTCCACATGTCTTCATCCTCTTGCTAAAGTTAGCTCCTGAGGAAAATCCCTGCACATTATGGCAAATGCATCAGACAATAAAATGGCTTCACCAGTACAGGGATTATATTTAATTATTATTATGTTTTTTATCCATTCGGTATCCAAATGTAGTCTTCACAAAAACAACGGACACTGTAAGAATACAATGTGAGTGGCATTTACCAAGGCCTCAAAATATCCCTGCTTTCTGCAGCCAGACGTTGAGGCAAACTGCATAATTCATGGAGCACATCATGACACGCAATGCATAATGGAAATGTTGAGTGAGAGGTACTTGCACGCATTATATAGATCGAAGGTGGGAACGGTAGAGCTGTTGACATGAGTGGAGCCGGAGGGAGGAGCCGAGGAAAGATGTGGAAAGATAAACGCGAATGAACGGGCTGTGTGGGCCCTTCCTTCATTCGTCCTCCGCTGCTAACGCGTCTCTCGTGTTCCCTCCACCTTCCTCAGCTTCCTCACTGTTTTTCACACGCTGATCAAACCCATTTTCACCTCCTTCGTTGCTCTGCAAATTCCTCTTCATCTCACCTTTTCTGAAACTTCCCTGAAAAGAATCAGGATCCTTTTTATCGTGGTTGTAAACAAAATTATATGCATGTTTATCTCACAACAGAGGTTAGTAGGGGGTTAGTAGGGGGTTAGTGGTTTTGATTTTAGAATCAGCTAATAAACATCTGCAGGGAACTTCGCATCATACGACAACAGTGTGTGTCAGCAGACAAAAAGAGCACAAGCAGCGTTTGCACAGCAAAGCTCTGATGGAATCCCTTAGTCCTAAAATGACACATGATTGGTCCGTTACAATGCTGTCTGTTCACGTTCCAGAATAGGTTGAGACGCTGGCTCATTATTAGCAGCAATTGCCTACTTGGCAATCACCTCCGGTTCTAAATGCTCACGATCCCCCACTGTAGTCACACTTTCTGCACCCGTTTTCAATTACTGACGAACCGCTTTGATGAGAGTCAAAGTCTGATGAAAGTTTCCGCTCTTATCGTTCTGCAGCCCTTTAAAGAAAAGTTCCCGTTGTTTGAAGGACGTTAGATCTTCCTATGATAATACATACATCTTGCAGCCTGCTGCATTAAACCAAGGACGGTGTCTGCAGAATTAATGCGAGATAGATGCAGCATACATGACTGACTACCTCTCTGATGGCCACAGTCTCACCTTTGTCCTCCATGTGGTAAAATTTCTGCATCCTTGACTATTAAGCCGCCGACGCTTTGTCTTTGTGTCTGCATTAATGTGCTGGAGGTAGCACGGTGTATTTGTAATTCAAGACTAGAACACAGAGGCACCGAGCATCTATTGTCCGACAAACTGAACGGTAGATCGGCTGTGCTCAAACCGATACAGCATCTTTGTTCCACAAAGCTTGTGTTCCTTCTTCCCTTTCAGCTCCTCATCAGATGTAATTTTCTCTTGTGATGATTCCTTGTGTGCAGTGCTGAAATGAAAGCAGGTCTAATCAGGACAGCTGCGCGACACCAATGTGAGAGCGACATTCAAGTATTTGTTTTAAGGAATATTGGCTGAGACAGCAGACTGACGCACTGACGGTAGAATCCACTCACATCACGTTGGCAGACTATATTACATGACTCATACCGTAACGAGGGAAAGGGTGAATCATGTCAGCAGGTGCTCCATAAAACGAATTTGACTTCACATGAGCAGAAGCATGGGACTTTGGCCCTCAAAGCTCCTGATCTCAACTCCTCCCTCCTCCTCTCACTCAGGAAGACTTGTGGCGCGTGTTCCAATTGTATCGGAATTCGGAGGTCATAACAGTGACGGTTACGGGAAACAATAGTTTGCTTTCCGCTTTCAAGTAGTAAACTGTGCCGCCATCTTGAATTCTGAACTGGAGGTCTGAGATACAGGTCAGATGTCCGAGGTAAGGAGGGCATTCCCTTTGCAGCTCCCTGTCCATATAGGCCTCTTCATACTCATTGTATGAGTAATACTTCACTGTATTGACCGTATTTTCTGTGTGTGTTCTGTGTGTCTCTCTTCTTGTGTGTGTAACTTACAGTTTGCGCGACCTGCTCTGTGGAAGCTGACGCGAAATGGCTTCTATGAACAGGCCATAACTCAGAAGCGACCTTGAAAAACAACCGGAACGTGCTGTTATTTGCAGTGTGTGGGCAAAGCACGGACACGTTGTCTCTTAAAAGAGGTGCTCAGGTGCTTGTCTCTACAGGGAAACCCAGCATCTGCTGTCGTTAGTGTCTCGTTAAAGCTGAGTTACAGATAGGAAGGACAGCCAGCACCAAGATTTACTGGACATGAGAAAGATAAAGGGAGCGGGTTTATATGTGCTACAATGGCTCAGGGCCCAGTAGATTTCTGCTACAACTGAACTCAGGTCTTTGTGCAGGTGTGACACAAAGTAGTCGTCTTATTCTTTCTCCTTGTGTTTGAATGACATGCTCGGCCCAATTGACTGTTCCATTGTGATTTATTAAATTTTTTTTATTTTAAATTTCAACCACAGTCTACCTAATCATATTGGCCACTCCAGGCCATTACTTGTCTAAACCCTAGAAAGGGACCACTGCGTGATTAAAAAAATATAACTGCAAAACCTGAGTGAGCGTGAGAGTGTGCAATACTGATGTATTTTCCAAATCGATTGATGCCTGAGTAAATGTCCAATTAATCCGCTTTATGCTATCAGGATGAGCTCTGCGGGATGAAATATGCATGAGGGTCCTTCAGACAACTACATTCTTTTCATCTTACGCCTGGAGGAAGTGTGTCACGTTAGACGTGCGTATGTGCGTGTGCACTGCACACACCCGTGTCCGACCTGCAGGAAAGTCTTTGCTCTGGGATCCAAGATCAGAAGGCAACGGGCCTCGTTCCTCAAATCACACTTCAACATAACACACACTATCTGTCTTATTAGGGATGTGACCATCCACCTTCAGGTACACAGAGCCACACAGAACGCCACAGCTGACACCGATTTAGGATGAGTGATCAATCAATCGGACGATAATTGGAGAGGATGTGGAGGTTTTATGGGAAGGCTAATCACTGTGTTTAGGACCAACATGCCTATCTGATGCCATACACACACACACACACACACACACACACACACAGTTCTGTGGCGTTCTGAGTGTGTATAGAGTTTAATCCTGTTTGTACTGTAGAAATATCACTTCTCGTTCTCCTGTTGTGGCGCACGTGCCACTGCTATTTGTGGACGTTTGTCTTAGAATCAGCTTTAGTGAGCAGAAACAGCTGTGAAGGAGAAAATGCAGGGGCGTTGTGTTGTCAGCTGCTGGGACGATTGACAGCGGTTGGTGTGCAGGTACGGCCGCAGCTATCGTTCCACATACAGTCAAACATGGTCCACCAGGATTGAGCACACATATTTAATGACCGAAGGCACGCACTGCCAGAAGATTTGCATTTCTTTGCTTTCAACATTCAGATAGGTCACAAAAATGGCACTTACGTCAATGTCACACGAAGGTCCGGGGATTAAAAAGTTGGCATATTGCTAAAGAGGAGGTGAGATAAAGGTGGACGGAAGTAGATTATTCTCCTCTACACAAAATACAATATTGAAGGAGAAAATGATAATGATGGATGTTTGATACGTGAACAAAGCAGCGGATGGATCTAAATGGATTTTATGCACAAATTGTAGTAATTGAATAACAAATTGTACAATTTGTGTACCTTTGCCCAAATTACCATAAAACTGCAGGAGAGCGGTTGCTAATCAGTCACATATGAGCATGTAATTCCAATTTATCCACGTGTCTCATTTTATTGACCGGTTTATTCATTGACAGCAGACATTTTGAAAAGGAAAAGTATCATACCTAATCTTATTTACATCCACTTCCCCCATCTGACTGTTTCAGCTGAATTAAGTCCATCATTGTATGATTGTACAACACGATGGTTCTGATCAGTGAGCCTGAACGGCTCTGATTCCCTGATCCTCTTATCTCCCCTCCATATTTATAAATCCAAGATCTAGCTCTGTTTTTTTACTCCCCCAGTTCTGCTCTGCAAACTTCCCCATTCTGCTGCATTTCTTTTGAGAGTGTGTTTCGGTGTGTGTGTCCGAATTGGAAAAACCATGATGTCTGGCATTATGCTTAATTTCCATGGAAATAGGTTGCGGTAGACTGCCCAGAGTGAGATGGGAATTTCAGAGACCCCAGCACATACCAGTTGGAATTTACCAAGCAGCTTTACAGTACACAAGATGCATACAAACACACACACACACACACCGAACCTCTGCACAGCTCCATTCATGCCGTGTCAAGCCGCAGTCACAGGGTGGACACAGAAAAAAACACTAGATTAACTCGGACTTCACTGGGTTGCCATATGTCACATCAGGAAATGGTAAAAGTGCGCAATTCAAATTAATATGGACAAAACACAAGATATTTCTGCAAATTCTGTCGGGTTGGTTGCGTCTCATGTTCCACCCCGCTCCAAATGTGCTCTATTCGATTGTGCTTTGGTGACTGGAGGCAATGTGAGTGCATTGTTGCATTTACATGAGGTTCAGTGCATGCCAAGATACATTACACACACACACACACAGTGTTACACCAGCAGGGGTCTGAATTGAAAAATCCTTGACATTGGCTTTATTCTTCTTCTGCTTACGTGATCCAAAGTGTACTCAACAATATCAACAGGTTCCCAAAGGACACTGTAACTAAACTAAAATAAGTCACTACATTTTATCCCGGCACCCACATAAGCCCAGATCAATATGGGGAGCGGTGTTGTCAACAATTGGTAATTGATAACAGGAATCTGGTTCCAGGAATGTCTCCCCACCTCGACTCTAAACAACAGGTCCTGTCTGAGTAACCGCCGTGGATCACGGTCAACCAGTGGTCTGCTGCCACATCTCACACTCTGAGCTTCACCTGATCTCCTAAGTCTCTTTACATGGCTAAATGATCACACTCTCTACATCCTATACACAGCGACATGGACAACACGCAGTAGTCGTACACACCGGAGCAACAGGATGCCTCTCGGTAGCAGACCATTAGGGCTGTGGACGTCGGTCAGCTGCTCCTTCCCCTGATCCCATCCACCAGTCCTTGTGGGAGAAACCCCCTTCTGATTACCGGAGGACTGAGCCACAGCTGTACAAGGAAAATGCACCTTAGCCTGTGAGCCCATGAATGGCTCTGATTGGACATGACAAAACGGGCTTTGTTTAAATGTGCGTATGTTAAACTGTCACAAGAAGCTTATTACAATATTTAGCACAGCTGGGGCCTGTGCAGTTTCACCAAGGTAGCGTCGGGTGGGTGTGCGGGTGGGCCCCTTTTTGAAGATGCCCATATAATAGTGGAGGATAATATATAAGCATTTTGAAATGGTATTTCTCAGTACACGCTTCCATGAAAAGGGGTGATCAGAAGTAAAGCGAATGGAGAGAGATGTGCCAAAGTTTGCTAGCGTGAGACTAAGTGTAGGTTTGCAGAAAAGGGATGACATATAGGGGTCAGGGTACAAGGTGCTGCAGAAATAATGAGCTGATGTGCCCATAAAAGCTCGGCATAAACAAAAAGTGGAGACATGTAATATTCACAACGTGCCTGTCACTTTCATGTGCACTAGGAAAGAAGAGAGAGGGATGTAAAGAAAAACGACAGGGAAGGCGTTGAAGACATTAGCGGGGACCTGGGGAGGAGAATTAAGGTTTGTTACGTTACAGTGTAGGATGATTTCAAGCTCACTTACAGAGCACTTTGATCCTGTCATGAGAGCTGAAGATGATTCCCAGGTCCGAGGTGAAATGGAACATCAAGAATGTCCAGCTGCCTTCGAATAACACTCAGATACAGCGTGACCTAGACGAATGAGTCTCTTCGCAAGACCTTGTTTTTATCTTTGCTCTTGTGTTTTTAATTCCTCCATCACTTCATCATCTTTTATAGCCATTTCCGTCTCGCTCTGTCTCAAACTCTCTGGCCTTTGTCTCTCTCTCAACTTGGGTTTGTTTCATCTCGCCTCTCGACTTCTCTGTTCCAATATCAGTCTCCTAATGAGATGCCTGGGATTTGACATTGAGAAACTTGCCAGGAAAGTTAATTTTAAAACTCCTTTGCTTGGTCCCGTGTTTATTCAGAATGTACATATGTGATGGGAAAACTGACAGAAAAAGGGGAGTGAGGGGGAGACACATGGCATGGGGACAAATGGACAAGACAGTAGGATGGACAAATATTCAACCAGGAAGAAAGAGAAATAATATCAGTAACCCATTTCTTTCCCCCCTTGTACCGTTTTCAATCGATTTTTATTTCAATGGTCAAGTACCTGTTATTTAGCTCCACATTAATCAACTGTCATTTCCAATTGTTGACCCTCGAATGTGACAGCTGACATAAAAAAAAAAAAGAGTTGGTATATTACTTTTAACGCAAACCCATCCTTCAGAATGTGCAGTGCCATAAGCACACATTAGCTGAGCTTTTAATAAAGTCATTAACTCCATTTTGATATATCGATGACAGTGGCCTGTGGAGATGGCGTTCTGATGCCTCTAAGCTCCTTCAGGTGCCAGAGTTATTGCAGCCATTGGCGTTATTAAGCTCAGCCAACACCCATTTGGCATTTACACTTTGCTGGTTTCTACACTTATGAGCGCAGGGCGAACGTGCAGAGCTGTGTGCAGGAAATGTCCCTGGTGTCATTCGGACGGACCGATTTAAAGATTTTTGAGAATGGCCTAAACATACTCAGTTGAAGTTAATCACAGTGAGACCAGCTTCCCAAAATACGTGGAGAAGGACTTGGTTGATTCACGGAAGCCTCTAGTTTAAATGTAAAATAAAAATAAGAACAATGGCTCTGTTCTGTCCACTTTGTACCTCAAGAGGTGATTTTTCCCAAAGGAGCCGTGTCTGAACTCTTTGCTGCCTCTGGATGAACTCTTCACCTAGGAGCAGTGAGTCACTGTCAGTCCACGGGGATTCACTGCTTTTTCAATTAGTATAATCTCCCACACAAGCCCATCAATCAATATAATATTTTATATCACCCCATATGCTCATGACACACAGTTACTCATATCTGATTCTGCCAATAATCTTGGCCCAGGAAACGACTGCCTCCACTGCTGATGTCAAAAGCTGCGGCCGACACTTTCTTACTGCCGCATTTTAGGTTCCAAGGCTTTGAGGCACCAGAATTCTTTGTAGACGCATGAAAATAAATGTTGTGGTGGGATCCTACACTTTAAAAGTGTCATGTATGGTCTCCATGTCTACGTTTAATTGTTTCAGAACAATATGTACATCACAGTATGTTTGAGCAGCCAGTTCCTCTAAATTGTGTCATACATATCAAGCATAGGAAACAAACCAGGTATTCATCATTTCAGCTCTTATAATAACTGCTTTCTGATGTAGATTGGTAATTACAGCTTCATCTGTTTCCATGCTCCACAGGCATAACATGAAAATAGGATGGCTTTTTTTAAAGAGTAGGGTTTTCTGACAATCCATTGAATTGTTAATTGATTCCAGTTGTTTTCAACCCCTATCGTCAAGTCTACTGTATATCATACATCATCATGTATGCTAATGATACTGCTGCAGGGGATGGATTCAGGAACTGATTTCTTTAACCAGTCGTGGTGCAGGCAGCGGATGAAGAGCCCTTGTCATGGTAGTAAATCATGTGGCCTCTAGCGGGCGTATGAATATCAGTCTGAGTATTCGGTTATGTTCATTGGAAGTACCTGTGCTGATTGTCTGTTTTACATTTAGAACACTAAAACTTCAACCTGAAACTCTACTCTGTTGTCATAGAGACCAAAAAGGGCCAAAAAGGCTCTTGTCAGTTTGTGACATTACGGTTATGTGGATGAATATTCACCTGCGGACAGAGAACCAGTTGCCTTGAGCCTGTTGCTCCGAGGATTAACCCGGAACCTTCTGAAGAAGGTCAGGAAGTGACAGTGGACATCATGTGATTTTAGTTTCTAATTCAGTGTGTAAAATACTGTTCAAATTCTAGGAAAAAAAAGCCAGAAAAGCCACATGTAGTACCATTTCTTATGAGGTTTGGGCCCCCTGAGACCACCCATAGTCACCTGTCACCTCTCTGTCTGTGTCTCCCTTTCCCTCCACCTGTCCTTGCTGTCTCACATCTGATTGGAGGAGCCTCCACTGCCATCTCGAAGCACTTCCTCCTTATTTCTATCAGTCCTCAGCTCGATAACAATGTCACCACTGTACACGACCGATCAATCCATCAATCACTGAAACCATCCGCTCACATGAACTCAATTCATTTCCATTCTTGACAAATCGTGTTCTCTCCCAGTGAGCGCCAGACGAGCCGGTCGGGATGCAGAGTCCCACGCAGGGCACCCTGCAGAGGCTCCACTAACAGGACAGCCTCTCAGACAGCAGGCGCTGGGGTATTGGGGGATTTTATAGACGATCTGCAGGACTGTGGACTTCTGATTTTAGCGCATTACGACATGCGTGAACGCAGAGGACGTTCCAGGTTTGAAGGCAGAAAGTTGATGGGTTTTTTGTTTTTTTTCCTCTGTGTTGAAATTTGGTGACACAGTGGTGAAGAGGTTAACACTGAAGGGACAAGAATGTCCCAGGTTTGATTCCTTGTTTGGGATCTTTGTGTCTGTGTGGGTCCTCTCCGGGTACTCTGGCTTCCTCCCACCTCCAACAGCAGGCTGAGGTTAATTGTTCCCTGTAAGTCACCCGTAGGTGTGAATGTGAGTGTGAATGGTTGTCTGTCCTTCATGTGGCCCTGATGAGCTGCTGACTGGTCCAGGTGGGACCCTGACCTTCATGTCACAGGAGTGAGCCTGAATGAATGAATGTGTGTGTATTTGCCTCTGTTTAATTAAAAAAACCCTCCTTATCCCGTCCGCTGACATCATAACATCATTTGATCACCTTCCACCCTGGCTGAATATGTAAACTTATTAAAATGTGCTCCTTAATTCATTATCAGCTGAAGTTCTCTCGCTTTCTGAACGCTAACTGACTCAATAACTCTGTGTGTTAACGGTCCCACAAAGGCCTGGGACTCCCCAGCGGTCCGTTGAATTGAAGGAGCTGTTTGGATGAGAGGAGAAATGTCTTCAAGAATCACAAACAGTTTCAATTAGATCGGTCCGAGTGTTTAGGTAGAATTTAATTCAGAACAATTTGCTGCTTCTCTTTCATCCCGACAACAAATGGGAAATTGGCTCCCCGCGTCCCTGTGTCAGTAGTGTAAGAAAATGTCTCCATTAGCGACCAAATCTGATGAAAGTCGGTTTGTGAGGATCAGAAGGGCAAATTGACACCCTGCATTAATGCTGTGTTCTGCCATTACACTGCATGCGGGCGCTTTGCCGCAGTCAGCTTCATCAATAGCAATTTCCTTGAACACAGACAGGCAGGATGAACTCAAACCTTTTTGGTACAAAGCATACACCCTCACACCCACACACACACACACACACACACACACACACACACACACACACTACCTCAAATACCCCCCTAAAAAAGAACCCCGCTGTTGTACTGCTCACCTACTACAAACGTTGACAAAAGGATATATTTTAAACAATGCACGCCTG
>CAAKHB010004889.1:57494-69473 GCA_901007665.1 Aeoliscus strigatus
CCCCCCCCCCCCCGTCATTTTCCTTACATGTCGACTCATTTTTATTCAAATTCCTCCCTCTCTCTCTACACACCTCCACCCTTCTGATGCTTTGTTGCCATTTGAAAGGAAATGAAACTCTATAACATGAAAGGGAACGTCTCGGCCTGAAGTTCAACTCTCTTGCTGTATTTATTTGTTTGTTTTTCACAGTGTGTTTCCGTTATTCTCTTCCTCTCCTCGCATTCCCTCTTCCTTCAGAATACGCCCTCCCCTCTTTAGTGATGCACACTTAAATTTCTGAACAGCATGTGTCCTTCTCTCTTGTTAAACACTAATAAATAACTTCTGGAAATAATAAGGAAGGGACGGGGACAGAAATTGGGTGGGTAAACGTGATTAGCAGAGCAGAACGGGACGTGCTCCTTTCGGTCTTGTCTTGTTTTTAACAATGTCAGCCACTGGGAGAAGTACGATTTAAATTATATCAGTGATAGAATGCGTAGCTGATCCAAACAGGTGAGTGAGAAAGTCTCAGCAGCAGCAGAGGTCAACACGTACCAGAAAGTTGGGGCATTCAGTTCCCACTTAAATTCCATTCCAGCTCCGACCGAAGAGATTGTTTTGGCTGTAGGGGGACAGGATGGAGTCCACTGGGGGTCATGGGGGTCAGTTGTCCTCGCTCTACCTTTGTGACCACTAGGTGGAGAGGACAACTACCTCCTCAGGAACAAAGTTGTACAATATCAGCACTTTAAACTTCACAAATACATTTTATTGGATTTGCCCCTTAATTAGTTACAAATGTTGGGACACAGTCTGGCATCTCAGAGATGTTTTTTTCATGGGGGGGGTGAATATTAAAGCCACTGGAGGGAGGTGCTTCCCCCAGGCCGTTTCCACATGTAATGACCCTACTGTTGGTGGAGATATGAGCTTTTGTCTTAGTGCATTGTGGGTATTTTGTCTGGTTCTCCTTTGTAAGGCCTAAGCAGAAGTCCCTCTCCCTCTGAAAGGAGTGATCTGCAACATTTTTCATCTTTTCAGAAAATACACTTTCATTGTATGTTGCTCAAGTTTATTTGATTTACATTGGCTGGATTTTTGAATATTCTGTCTGTCTGTCTTTCCTGAGAAAGACCATATATATATATATATATATGCAAATTATGTTGCGTTGAATCAGTGCTAAAACCATAATTCATGTAATTTACCATCAACAGCTGGTCTGTTCTAACAATTGCAAGCATGCACTTTCTAAAACTCCTCAGTGTATTTCATGTTATTAATTCGCCCCCAGAGCCTCAGCGTTGGTACCATTTAAACATTTCTGTCATCTTTATGTCACAGGCCCCCAGCTGCAACCATCCACCTGTCAGCAGAGGACGGTAGGCAGGGAGAGGTGACAGCGAGGGGGTGAGAAAACTCCAGAGGACAAATCAAAAGAGAGGAAGCCATGAGACACAGACTAACGAGAAAGAAAAAGACTGAGGGAAAGCCAAGGTAACAAGAGCTTCGAAAATGAGCAGCTTAAGAGCTTAGCTGGTATTAGAGCCGCCTAATTTTCTAGTGAAACCTCTCAGCCTTGTCTGTACAGCGACAGGAGGCAGGGGGGCTTATGTCCACAGAACAATAAAGCAAATTTCATCATATATGTGTGTGATGTGTGTATATACAGTCTACACACACACACACACACACACACACACACATTCACTCATTGACTGCAGTTCTATCAAGAATTCACAAAATGAAGTCATCAAAGAAGTAACATGAGAGAGAGAAAGAAAGTCTTGAATTCTTCCCACCAGTTGGTGGAAGACACCGCAGAAGAGATTCCAACCTGGAGACAACTCATAGATGATTAACTCTGCTTTTCTCGGATATCACAATTGAGCTCTTGGTCCTTTTTATCACTGTCTCAGTGGTATTGGATGTACGACATTGGAAGTTAACACACCACCTTCAGTCTTTTGTGCTTTCTGTTCTTCTAATCCCGACTTTCTGAGCAAAGTATGTTGAGATTTAGTTGTAAAATATAGAAATCACTATTTGGGTTTAAGTCTTGCAGAGCCGAGGTATTTCTTGCATCAGCGTATGTTTAGGTGTATTTACTTTGATGAAAAGAGTTGAAAATGAGCTGACAGAGAGAAGAACGCAGAGAAAAAAGAAGGTGAAAGGAACGATACTCAGTCCTCGAGTTCTAACAACAGGGGAGTGAGTGAGAGTTCACCCAAAGGTCATGGGGGCAAAACACAAATACGGATCCGGAGAGGAGAAGGAAATTTCACATGGTTCCTTTCATCCTGCTGCCAACCAGGAATCATTTTTTTATTTGATTCATGAACTTTCTTCGTAACTTCGTATTTACCAGAGTTCTCATCCGCCCCAAGCAACAGGGAGGATGTGGTGGTGGAGAGATCGACACACACACAATCACAGGTAGCCATGGTCTCTGACTCCATTTATCTTGTCTTTTCTGAGGCGTTTGATCTGACATTTTTCATTTGTCATTTTAGTCATGTACACGTGCACTGTTCCTTCATCTCTGAGAGGAAATTTAGTGGTTTGCGATGCTGGTTTTATATATATATGTATACATTTCTTAATGCTAAGTGATCACGTCAAACAAAAACTCACATCACCTCAGCAAACAATCTAAACTGACAGTTCAGCTCTGCATCTGATCTTGATGATGGTATAGTGAGCTTCAAAACTAGAAATGAAAACTGCCACCACAACCTCAGCAACAAGTATGATCCAGAGCGTCAGTCCCCCGATCCCCGTTCTGTCACACAAACAAACACTGTACTGTTGGATCACAGTCAGAAACCTGCAGGTGAAGAGGTTAATGCACTAAAAGCAGCAGCAGGGAGATGGAGGATGGATTTTCTTGTGCATCTGAATAAGTAATGTTCCCACTAAATAAGTTCTCTTCATTCTTTTTATTACATTTTTCCACACAATTTGCTTTTATGCAATGACGGATGCAGCTGTTGGCGTGTGGGAGGGTTTAACCTTGCAGCCCACGTCAGTCAGAATGACAATGTGTGGCGTTTCATGTCAACTCTCTGGTTTCATGTGTGTGGTTGTGTTGGAAGTACAATTTGCTAATTACATCCAAATGTGTTCAAAGCAACTGAGTGTGTGTGTGTGTGTGTGTGTGGGAAACCTGTCACCTGGTTATCTCTACTACCAGAGCCAATTAACACCTTTTCTCTGTTGTGTATTTCAGTTTATTCCATTAACAAAGTCTCTGTCTGTGCTGATACATCAGCTCTGGCAGATCATTTGTATCAAAATTAGACTCTGTCACAAACCAGGAAAACTGACTCATGCAGCAATATTTCCCAATAAAAGATGTGAGGAAGGAGACTGAGAGTCACCCAGAAACATACAGAAGTCACCTGAGTCCAGTAGAAAGGGATCGAAGCAAAACACAAACATTTGGAACAAAGTACTGATTGAGATAAACAAAAATACCTTTTTGAAATTCGATTGAAATCAGGATACTCAGTGAATCTAAAAGGAAGTCTTTGTTTTTTTGTTTGGCCAATATAGTCAATTCTACAGAAATAACTGAATTTAATTTGTGTAAACCTCAGAGTTGTGATGTCTTGAGGGTGCGAATTCTTGATGGAATATACTGTAGCAGTGTGATCCAACATCCACGTGTGCAGGTGCAAGAAAATAGTTTGAAAGAGCAGCCAGCGTCTACACAGCGGCAGATGGTGGGACCAAAGTTGGACCTCTGTGGGGCCATTTCTCTCCAGGCTGCCCTCCACAGAAACCACTGCAGTCCATTTTGCAGCAGCGGATCATGAACCGGATCATGAACTCCTGTATTTAGCTGTTTTTTTAGCTGTTTTTTTTTTTTTTTAAAGGTACTCTTGCTGATGGTCTGTGAACATAAACCTAACCTGAATCCTTGTTGAAGGAGGACGTCTGATTATAATTAGAGGAAAGACAGGAAGCATCATTAGTATATCAAACATCACAGAAGTGATAAAACGATGCCCTGAGAAGGCAAACACAGTTTGTGTGGGGAGATGACACACATCAGGAAACACTGTCGTAGTGGAAGACAACAGACTTTAAAAGAATGCAAATGAATATAAGAGAAATATTCATTCTGTGTTTGTGACAAAGGAAGTGACTTTGGTCCATTTTGTCATCATGAGTCACACGTACAGTTTATCTCTGGATAACCTGCTGCTCAGAATCAACCCACCGAGCTAATTTCTAACCCAAACACACGTTTGTTTTTTTTCAAATTTGTAGATGAACAAAGAAACCTTTTCCAGCAGAGGCCGAGTCTGACATCGAGCCGACGTTATTTGGTAAAAGAGCTGCAGCTGGCAGAGCCTGCAGCTGCGTATCTGTCCAAGAGATGGTCGGGAAACTGCAGCTAATGTCATCAGACTAAATGGTAAATCAGAGCGATCATTTGTTGGACGGATCATCGACAGCGATACACCATCTGTACGAGAGCCTCAAAGGCTGAACACAATCATCAGTCTCTGGTCTCCAGATGCTGTTTTTTTTATTTTTGATTATTATTCCATGTAGCAAGAACGCCATGTTTTGGTTTGTTTTGCTGTTTTTCAGACCATTGACACCCGAGAAGCCCACTCTCACCAGTAATCACAAACACCAAATCAACCACCAGTGGATTTGATTGGAGAGCGACGTGTCCCTGGATGTGTTCTCCTCTGTGAGCGCCACAGTCTCCACCACTCCTTTGGTTTGTTACCTTTGTGCTTGTTCATTGTTCATTACCTCCACTAAGGAGGTTGTGCTTTTGTTGGCGTTTATCGGTCTGTCTTTTTGTTTTGTCTGCAGATTAACTCAAAAAGTTCTGATTTTAGGATTTAGGATTTCAGGACCAGATGATTAAATGTTGGTGGTGTTCTGGAACCATCTGGATCCAGGAATCTGTTGAAGGATTCGACCTTCTCATTGTCAGATAGGGACATTTTCAGCATCTGGGTCTAGAACTCCATGGTACCAGCAGTGGACTGTCTCTGTGGTGCAGTGGTTAGTGGGTCTGTCTGTTAACACAAAGGTCGGGGGTTGGAGCCCACCCAGGGACGGAGGGCTGTTTTTAGTTTGATTACTGAAATAAAATGTAGAACAAAAAGAAAAAACTAGAGCGCAGAGGTCATGATTTGTGTCACTAGGTTGCTAATGATGTTTTTAGTAACTATTTGACTCTTAGTGACAAAGGTTTGGAGGAAATTCACCATATGGTTGGAAATGAGCGTCTCGGCGGTGGTCTGTGCTCTCTGAGTGCTTTCCTAGTTTGTTTTTGTCATCAGCACGGAAGGTTCAAACCACAATGGCTGACCAACCAAGGGAGGTGAATTCAGAGGGAAGGTTTTTGCATAAGCCTCTGGGAGGCTGCGGTGGTAAAAGAAGAGGGCTGAGAGTCGGATGAGAAGGGATGTACTATTTCTGTTGAATCTGTGCTGGGATTAGTGGCAGATCGGGGCTCAATGCATCACTCTGCCACTACAAAGATGAATATATAATTGAAAGAGAAACAGAGATGTGTGGGATGACAGATGTGTGATTCGCACTTCAGTCCAAGCCTTTGAGGCGGTCTGATGCACATCATTAGCCAGTGGTTTCCTCTCGCCCGTGCATACCTGCGTGGAATCTGTCTGTGTGTGTGCACGCCACACAAGGGCTCAGCGCCGACCGCTGTAGGAGTGTGTTTTTCATCAACCATGCACGTTTGCCTTGGACGAGGTCCAGACAAATTTGTGTACGTGTGTGTTGATATTTGATTGCAAGAGTCCTGGATGATTAAATAGCACTTCCTGGCATGGCTGATGGTGAGTGTGTGTCTGTGTTAACAGTGAAGGATATGAACAAAACACAATTTTACATAATCACGATTAAGAGTGTGTACCTTCTGGGTGAAGGACATTAAAGAAGAAGAAAGAGGTATAAATAAGGATAGATGGGGACTGGATGCAGAGGACGGGCTCCCCCGGGGCCAATAGACTGACTTAATTATGGGAAAGCTTGTTAATGTTGGTTCTGGCACTGCAGAGGATTGAGGAGACACAACAGACCTCTTCCCCAAATTCTACAGCATGTCGTCACAGCGTCCGTAGCTTAAAGCGTCTAAAGTTCTTCATGTCATGGAAACTATATTGTTGCACGCTAACAACCATTGTTGAGTCTGTTTACAAGATGCAGAGAGCGAAAGCTTCATTGTAGCTGCTACTGGTTGAGAATTATTAGAGATAATGTGACAAATCTGTTGATTACACTGTTACGCCGATTTGGTTTTGCTCCAAATTCTGTTGTCTCTGTTGTTGCTGCTTCGACGGTTCAGCCAGGTCTGACACACGCCACTCATGATGACAGACACAGGGAGGCCAGAAGTCAAATCGCCGGCCGGATCGGAGGCTTCAGCCGGCCAGAATGGTCTCGCAGGCCGACAGTTGATGATCCCCGTTGAAATGAAAACACGGCGCAGCAGTGATTCTATTCGCCCACAACCAGAGTCACGACAAATAACATGACACATCAAATGTGACTCTAAAGCAAACGGCGAGCAGGGAGAACAAATATCTTGGATCGCCACCATCAACTGTAAATCCTCAGAGAAAAAAGAAAGAAATCTGGACAAAGAGCCGTGGAGACTTTTGTGTTGTGACAGACATAATAACAACTTTATACTCCATGTTTACCACTGTTGCCATGGTTGTTGTTGATGTGTTTTTCCTCAGTAAACCTGTTTGGACAATACTGAACATGTTTAATATTTATGAGCTCAGAGACTCAGACTTATATTTGAATTGAACATTTGAATTGAAATGTTAATTTTGAGTTTAACAATGACAACAATAATAATAATAATACATCACTCTTACATAGCGCTTTTCTAGACACCCAAAGATGCTTTACGGTGGATGGATTATTCATTCACTCATTCATAACCTGATGGTGGTAAACTACATCTGTAGTTCACAATTTACTTTGTATAATATCATTTTCCAATACAAATTCTGACCTCTATTATCATGTTTGTAGCAACACAAGTGCCCCGAGCAGCGTTGGTTCTGTATTCTGGTATTAACACAGCGCTCGTCGGCTGTGGGTTTCATTTCTCCCTGTGTTGGGATTCCTCAAACAATTGGAACTTGTAAAAGTTGAACAAACTTTGCTGAAATCCAGAAAAGAGCTGATGTCAGAGGTGATGGAGAACCAGTTTCTTTGTTTTCTCAAACTCTGCAAAACAATATCACATTTTTGGGGGCGACAGAGTAGAAAATCCAGCTTTGGCATCGATTTAAGTGTAAATCAGCCTTAACAATCGTGGAACTGCCACGATAAAACCACAGAGACACTGAGGAGAAATGATCCTGTTTCACTGGAGTTATAGACGTGTGTACACTGAAGAGTTGAGATGTTATCACACACTCTCTCACACACACACACACACACACACACACAGATCCATTGTGAGTGTGTGTGTGTAGGTCACTCATATTACAGCATATTGCCACACCGATGAAACCGCCGTAGAGGGTTTTAAAATATAGAGGGAGAGTCATTGATTAAATGCTGCAAAATGAGAGTAGTTCTCTGTGCACTGGGAATACACACACCACACTCCCTCCATTATTCATGCCACTGTATTTCTCTTTTCACCTCCTCCTCCTCCCATTCTCTCTTTCATTTGCCCCCTCTCTCTCATCTGTGAGCCTGCTGTCGATGAAGGGTGATAAATTGCAGCTAGTGTGGAACCTGCATTTAGTTCTGTCATTATTCAATAACAGGTGCTGCAGAAATCAAGGCAGCGTGGTCGTTATTGTACCGCTGCTGGTGCCGTAGGATTATTCGCCATAATTTACTTTTTACTATTTACTATTCTGCCCTGTTGAACCTGCATTAACCGAAGTTGTTTGTCTAAGTTTGGGGAAGGACAGAGCTGGACTGGACAAGTACTGGCAGGTACTACTACTTGGGCGAATGAAACACCCTTTCCACCGTTGTTCACGGTCACAGAGTTGTCAGAACTTTATCAAGGAAACGGGACGGGGCCCTTTACGCTTGCTGAGCTACTGCAGACTCGTCTCAGAAAATCATACTGAAGAACATTTGCATGAATTATGTAAAACCAGGGTGTCAAACATGTGGCCGTGGGCCAAAACTTTCTCCCAGAGGGTCCACTCCAGTGCCCAGGATGAATTTACAAAGTAAACATGACATAAAATGTACATCAACTGCAATTTTTCAATGAAAGTAACTGCTGTTCTGGCCCCACTGTTTTAGTGACACTGAGAGCCAGAGATAAATTATTTTCACGTTGTTTGTATAAAGAATAGTTCATTAGGTGTAATTCATATTGTACTTGTACTTACTGGCACGAAAACAAAGGGAAGCATTTGGGATTCTGTTAGGTTATTAAACTACGGTTTTAGTAGTCCGGCCCACTTGACGTCAAATTGGGCTCTGATTGGCCACATCATAAAAGATGGAAAATGGGTCAAACTTGTGTTTTCAAATCAATTCTAATTGTTCATTTTTCATTTTTGACAGAAACATTCTTTATTTTATGTTGTTAACCAAAGTGAAAGTCAGTGCCTGAGAAGATATCGCGTGCATCATGAGACCACGTCGGTTTTGACTGTCCCAGCTGGCATCCCGCCCGGTGTCACCCCCTGTAGATATATCAGCCCCCGTGTGTGTGTGTGTGTGTGTGTGTGTGTGTGGTGGCCTGTAGGGGTCAATGTGCTGGTAGTGGAGCTGAGGACAGTTATTAGACCTCTGCTGCTAACTGCACCAGGGAGAGATTTATTTAAACTGGGGGGGGGGCGTGAGCCTGAGGGTGCGCAGTGGGAGAGCAGGGGACACGCCTGTTTTGGCCATTCATTGACAAAAATCCTGCAGTCAGGATATTTGCTCACTTGATGGATACGGCAAGAAGAACTCAAACATTCCAGTCAGTTTATCAGTCACGACCTCAACAGGACTATTCCGTGTTTATATAAACTGATTCTCCTGTTCAGCAACAATCCAATCACATTGATGGAAACTCTCACATTGTCCTCCAGTAGATGAAACGCCTCCGAAACTCTGTTCATCTCAGAGAGCACCTCGTCCTTGTGGCAAACTGGGGTGACCAAATCAAACACATACAACCGCACATTTCTTGGAGTGTGAATGATTTATTCCTCCAAGACGAACACCATAAATCACATCCTGGATTTCACTGGGAGCTGAAACAACACTATTCCAGGTTCAAATGTTAAATCCACAAACCTCCTTCTGTCCAAACACGCAGTCTGAAGTTAAACAGAAGCTGTGATAAGAGCCGACACGCCCGTTAAGTAGTGTAAATCAGTTTCAGGTAAACGTGAACGGCCGCCCGTTGTGCATTTAATCTTCTGTTTTGAAGTAAGAGCAGCACACTCCAGTTTCCGTCTGATTCTATTTCTCTTTCCAACTAAGTTATCATTCCACCCTTGTCCAATTTAAATATCCAAGGGTCTCATTAACAGTGGATCCGATGCATGTGTAATCATCGGTCAGCGATGTCAGGTAGCGAATCCAGCTGGGACCTGTGGTAATTTCATGTAAACAAGAGCTACTGATTGCTGTGGGACCCCAGACGACGAGGAAACACGCAGGATCCACAAAGATGTCACACTGAACCTGTTTGCCTGCAAACCATGAATCTGTTCAATGTGCACTTGGAGCAAAAACGCACCTGAGCTGAGCGAGACGTTTCAGTGATTGGCCGACACACACACACACTCACACACACACACAGGTAAACCATCCATATTTCCTATCATCTGTCGTTGCATCCCCCTCCTGCCTGGATAACGGTTTC
The DNA here is from genome assembly GCA_901007665.1 of Aeoliscus strigatus. Classification (NCBI taxonomy): domain Eukaryota; kingdom Metazoa; phylum Chordata; class Actinopteri; order Syngnathiformes; family Centriscidae; genus Aeoliscus; species Aeoliscus strigatus. Next base: position 67,330 of record CAAKHB010004889.1, read on the forward strand.
TAACTGCCTACATGTTTGTCCCCGTGGCCCTCTGTTTGAAGCTGGAGGTTCCTCTCCCCACAAATGGAGAGAAATGGGGATAATTAGGGTCTTTCCATATATTTCTGTGTATATGAGCAGATGCATTCACATCTACTGCGTCTTTCCCCTCATCTTTAAAATCCTGCTTTTTGGGGACAAACCTCCCCCCACTCCGGCCCCCCTCCCCTTTCACCGACACTCTGTTAAGCCAGCTATCTGATGTTCTTAACGAGGCACTAATGAGACAAGGTCCATTTAATCTCAAGTAGAGAATCACAGCGCTGGACTATTTGAGGCAGTTGGTGGGATTAGCCCGAAGGAGGGATGCACTGTGAGGAGAGGGCGTGAGAGAAAGGAAGGGAGGGAGGAAGTGAGCGAAAGAAAGGTGCGTGCGGGGTGTAAATTAGTGGTAGATGTGCTGTAACGTTCTGTGCTAATGACTGGAGAACACGCGTGGGTGGGAAGAACTCTGTATCTTTGTGAGAAGATTTGTGATGCTGATGGGAAACAAATAATGAGACAGTTGTTGTGCGCACACTGAACACCCACACTCTCCTAAAGGGGCTAAAGTTCTGCTGCTTGTTGAAGTCTCGTCTTCTGTCAGCCTCTCCTGCCACGGTCCTGTTGGCCATCTCTTTGTCATTCTACTCTTTCTGAAACATTAAAGGATGTCCTTTTTTTTCTCTTTATGGAGTAGGGGGCCCAGGGGGCTCCACGTCAGATGTTCAGTCGCTTCCTCATCGCCCACCGATGGGATCCCGAATCAATCAAGTCAATTACCAACTTTCATCATATCCCCTCATCAAAGATGAATCTATCCTTGAGTTACTTTAAAGTTGTCCTGACTTCAACCAAACTTATAGAGGAGGAAACATGTGAGAGTTCTTTGGGGATCGAAGCCCAAATGAACTCAGAGTGAGTTCTTCTCTCTCAGACCGACACACTGTGACTCATGCGGGGTTACAGCCCTTTGACCTGCTGCAAACTTGTATAAAGCTGACGGCTGACTTCAGCTCCCCCCGTCTGAACCGAGGCTGTGAAGTTGCCCTCCTGCTCGCCTTCACACTCATTTTATCTGACACCATATGTTGCTTTTTTTTGACCGAGATTTTGCACCAGGGATTATCTCGGATTATCCAAGAAGTCCCGTCTTCGAGCTTCAATCCCACTTCTGGCTCCTTCCCTGACTTCTGATTCCCCTCTGCAAACCAAAACTTTTCTTGCAGACGAAACACGAGGAACCGTCTCAACTCCCACTACCACTGGAATCCCATTGAATAGAAGACAGCAGTGGTCATTCGCTCCGTTCTTAACGAACTGAACATGTAGTGTGAGAAGTCATTTCCTGGTGGGTTGAATTAATCATCTGAATTAAAACTGCCCACTCGTTATCGTTTCATTGGGAACTGAATTTCCCTGCTTACAGTATATAGCTGGGTTTAAGAAAGAAAAGTCCGGTGTTTGCTGGTACAATCAGCCGCCTGAACCTTCTCTTGTGTGGTGAAACTAGATGACCTTGGAAGATGTGCTTTGTGGTGAGTGAATAGGTGAGTGAATGGGTGAGTTCAAAAGTTTTGTGATCTTGGAATTGGAGCGTCATTGCTGAGATTCTATTCACGAGAAGATATTTTTCTCATTTCTTTCTTTGATATAGAGCATAAGAAAAGCATCACATTGGGACTTTTCGGGTGAATGTGTGGGATTATGTGAAGAGGGGATGAAGCAATCTGCCTCCTCACTAACTTAAGTGGGTCTCACGACACGGCGTGTCACATGGGGAAAATGTCTCTTTTTAAGGATTTGTGCTGCGATATTTAGGACACACACACACACACACGCCACGGGTGGGACATATGGTTGATGTATGCATGCGAGCCAGGAGATCCAGTCACACATACACTGGGTGTGACTGGGTTGATGCACATCATGAACAGATGCTTTAGGTGCACACACGTATACACACACACACACACACACACACACACACACACACACACACACACACACACACACACACACACACACACACACACACACACACACACACACACACACACACACACACACACACACACACACTCTCTGAGACAAAAACATGCAACAAGGAGTCACATACACACTCT
>CAAKHB010004889.1:69493-84089 GCA_901007665.1 Aeoliscus strigatus
CACCAGAGCTGTTTAAGACATGCATCCTGTATGCTCACAGGCAACCAGAAGTAGCGCCTGTTCGCATGCCAACTGTAACACACTTCAGCTGTGGGATGCTGAATGCACTCAAGTGATTTATGCATGAAATGTACAAAACAACAAGCTGCTGAGAGTGTAGAGATGCTGCCTCACTTCAAAACTGATTATTTATGACACCGCAACACCATCCATTCCAGTATGGCCTCTTCGCTCCCTCTACCTCGCTCACCTGTTCAGGCGATAAATCTCCTTTATAACATTGTTTTATTTCTCACCTTTGCAGATAAACTGAAAAAAAAAAGCAAAAAGTAAACCGTGGATAAAAAAGTATAACTGATAATTGTTTTTAATAATTTAATTTACAGACATGTCTATACGCTGATGGATTGTGATATATTTATGCATATGCACGCACACACATCATATCTCATTCAGGGCAGTATGTGAACTGCTAATTTTAAACTGGTGTTCATGTATCAAACAGCTCGTGTTCAGTTTAATTGTTCTTTCTCATCTCAGTCAATGCTTTTAATATTTAATTGTTAGTCTCTGACCGTATGCTGTGGTAATATATTCTGATTCTCAGCATTCAAGATTTTTATGTCTTTTTTTTTTTTTTTTCACTCACTGGAGACAATTAAAAGGTTAGAGGCGAAGAAAAGGCACATCACGCACACATAAAATAGAAAAAGAATTATACAAGGTCAAGAAAATGAAACAAGTTCAAATAAAATAAGGCAAAGAACATTTATTAAAAGAAACAAGAAACAAGTATTAAAAAAATAGGAATGCTGTAACCAAAGTATGAATCATGCACAGTAACTATGGAGCTGGTAAACATACTCCATTATACAAAACTAATACATGTATACAGGTAATAAAGACGATCCTAAATGTAGTGTATATTATACTGTATATTTATTTCCAATCCTCACTCTAGCTCTCTACACCTGTAATGTAATTCAGTCTGTTTCATTCTAATTCAACACAATCTCAGACAGAAGTGACAGAAGAGCTGTGAATTATACTGAAAAGTTCTGTTCGTAGTTTGAATTTATATACAAGCTCTGCGTTGTGAGTCATTACCGTTTCAAGCGCAAATGAAAGAGAAAAATGGAAAACAATTTGGCCGTCTCCCAACAACATGGCTCATAAAGAATAAATCCACCATAACTAGTCACACTCGCACACATCACTCCCTGCACCGTTTGCTCTCCCACACACAGACTGAGGTGTGACAACCGCCATCTGTATTTGAAGTGCTTTACTCTTCATGACAATGAAAGCAGAAGGTGACATTATTCCACTGAAATGACTTTGAAATGCTGAAAAGAATGTGTTAATGAGGCAAATATACTTATTACTATTAGAAGGAAAAGCCACACACTGAAATGTGGTCATTAATGTGGTGTTGGACAAATATTTTCGTGCTCAGATGTTTAGTTGCATTAATTGCCGTGTGGAAAAAAACCTGTAAATATTTCACCAAACCCACTGTGGGCTCGTTCCAGGTCCCCATGTGTACTGCTGTGTTTTTCAGGGTGGCTAATTAAATACCTGTCTTATGAGTCCTGATTATGGTAATCGACTGCCAAGCAGGCGAGTCTCTGCAGATCAGACTGTGGATGTCCTTGTGATTAGAAGTGTAGCAGAGCTGGAGAGAACCGGGGAGCAGCTCATTAGTAGGTCTAAATGTGGTAGCACCCCTCGGGGGGAGGGACTATGATCACTCCTGAGAGAGCGAGAGGCACAGAGAGGGTGGAGAGATTGAAGATTGTGTGCGTTTGAAAGCCTGTTTGCCCCGAGTTGTGCGGCACACAGGCCAGGGCGGGGAGGGCTGGAGAGGGTTCAACAAGAAGACGATCAGAGCTGATGGATGTGGTTAATGGACTATCTCAGGTCCAACTGGAGTTACTTTTATGTGAAAGGTCGATGAGGCTAAGACTATATGAAGTTTAGAGCAGAGACAAAACACAGCTGAGTCTTAGACCACATCTTGGTTTAAGTTAAGACTGAAAGCGTAAAGGTTTGGTTTGTGTCAGGTTAAATCTCAATCGAGACGAGTGATTTCCACAGGGTTCAATAGATGGGGCTGCTGAAAATCCAAATAGCAACACCATATTCACATTCAGCCACTGACCAGAAATGCCCTCAACTGGATTTGATGATTGTAAAAGCAAGATGAAACCGTCTGATGAGATCTAAACTGGATATGTGATTGTTTGGATGACGCTGCCACAGAAACACCATCCGACGTGAACGTGTTTGGGATACATACGACCGTCGCAGTGGAATGTTTTCCTGCATCACGTTCCCACTGCATGCTGTCCTTTTCTTCCCTCTGCCACGCTGTCACACACAGACACAAAAATGTGTGCGTGCGTCCAGCTGCTCGAGCCACCCACCGGCGCTGTGCACGTACAACAGCGCGGCTGCGTTGTGTGTGTGTGTGTGTGTGTGCTCGGCGACTGCTGTGCTCTATTTGACAGCGTATTGAATTTGGTGGGGCTGAAGACAGCGTGTTTGCTGAGCCTAATTTACCTGGGCTAGACCTCACACAGGGCCTGGGAGGGGCTGATAATTAAAATGACTTGCTGCTGCTGGGATGGAATATTCATGGGAGATTACTTCCACCCTCAGACATCCCTGCACTTCACTGAGATGGAGTGTGTGCAAACACGCTCGTGTGTATTGGACCGCGTCTGTGTGCGTGTGTGATAAGAGCGATGTGCATTGTGTGAGCGTGAATGGGAGAGAATTTGCCGCGCTCGTCTGCACCCCTCTGCGACCTTTCTCTCTCCCGATAATGTAAAGTCATCAACACGCTGCAGAAGGATATTTAGGTCGGTCCGAGACACCTGATGAAAGACAGCATGAGAGAGTAAAAGAGGAAGTGACAGGCCCGGTGAGGTGATGACAGCAGGCCATCATGACTCCGTGACTGATGACAAACGGTCAACGTCTGGGGGTGTCAGCATTCCATCGCACATCTCCTTTAAACATCCTCACAAGTTCAACAGAAGTAAATGGCCTTTTGCTGCGCTCCCACGGATGAAGAGGAAATGCGATGAACTGAACTCAAAAAGACCGAGCAAAGCCTAGGTGATATCAAATGAGATGATATTTCGTTTAAACCGACCTATTCTTCCTCCTTTTTACAGACGTGTCCATGTTACCGAACTGGCCAACAAGCCGTTATCGTTATCATGCGCCTTAGTGACCTGACTCACTGTGTCGTTTGTGAGTGGATACGGAGGTAGGTGAAGCTGTGACCTTTTATCCAAGTAGCGAGCAGGCTCTCGTTCTCTCTCTCTCTTCTCCTCGCCTCATTAGGGCGAATTTTGAATCGGAGCCATTAAGGACTGTGAGGCAGGAGTCTAAAATGAGATGAAAACAGTGGGAAGGCAATAAAAGAGCCTTGTTAAAAGAATTTTATTACCGTTTACTCCTCACAGTCTGGAAACAGACGACTTCCCACCACGAACTGGATCTATATCTTTCATAATGGAGCAAAATTTCTTATGTTTAATGTGGACAAATTAGGAAGCTATTACTGGCTATTTTCCTTGATTCAAAAAACCAACACAAGTCCGTCCGCCCCACCTGTTGAAGTTAATTTTTACAATATTGATCGAGAAGTCAACTTAAATTCAAGCATCCCCCGACCCCCCATCGTCACCTGAATGTATCTTTACTGGTGTATCTTTCATACACCTGAGCGGCTGCAGGTCTCCATTTATCACAGTTCTGTGGCTTTGTGTTTGTGAGCGAGATGGAACAGGAGATGAAGGCACAGAGCAGATTGAGCTATTTGTTATCACAGCTTATCCCAACACCAGGAAGCCTGCTATTATCCTGCCAACACTGGGAATGACAGGTGGAAAATGGGATTCCTCCCTCTGCTGTTTTATATTACAGGATAGGATATTTCCCCTCCCTGCATTTTCTGACCAAATGAGAATCATTTTCCTGCGTCCATTGATGGAGGTGATGGAGGCAAAAAAAAAAAAAATTTTTGAGGAAGGCGGCTGAAGGCAAGGTGGGAGAGGAGAGCGAGGTGGAGGTGAGGATGGCTGACATGCTGATAGGGAGAGATAAACATTTTCTGCTGTTGTTATCCTTAGGTGAGGCAATGACCTCTCCGGCTTGTTGATTGTTATGTTTGGCCGGAGCGTTATCTCTGGACCGCAGAGAGCAGCGGCTACTGCGGAGAATATTAGCTTCATGTCAGCCAGACAAAGACATGATGTGCGTGGACGTGAAAGCGAACCGACACGCTCTGCATGTTGTACAGCTTTTTTTTTTTTTTTTTGCACGGAATCTTAAATGATGTCACGAGAGCAGAGTGCTGCAGGATGAATGAATGAGAGGAAGAAGTCATAAAGCATATATTTAGTATGAACCGGTGTGTGTGTCTTTTCCTCCTGAGGTCAGCTCACGAGGGGGTTGCATGGATTAAACATCGCGTTACAGTGGATTCATTATTCATTCATCCTCTTTCACCTGCCTCCACCACACCACCATCCCTCTGAGTGCGATGCAATTAGATCTTTGCCAACTAAGACACGCGTTAGATAACTGCAAAGTGAAAATGGTTGGAGAAAGGTTGGTAACCTGACTCGAGATGTTAAAACAAACCAAACCATGAATTAAGGCTGCACAGTTTAGGGAATTTTCAATGCAAATTAGATAGATATATACTTTATTGATCTCCAGGACAAATTCACATTAACGAAATTCTGAATTAACGTGGAATTGATGGGAATTGAAAGGGAATTGATGGGAATAAACATCAATAAATACAAAACTGAACGTTGGCCCTTCACAGGGACTTTAAATGCAGTTGTGAAAAATAGATTTTAGCATAATTTTAAGTAAAACGGCCAGGTATTATGCAACTTGAGTGTATGGAGCTATCCCTCAATCACATTCACATAGCGCACTACTGAGGCCACGCCCCCAACCTGCACTGAGCTATTATGACAATGTAAAGTGATGCCAATTTTCATGATATTTTGGTGTAAGCATATTTGATATGTGTGTGATATTCATGTTTAACTTGCACATGAAAATGAATTCATGCACTAGTTAGCTAGCTGACGAGCTAAACATAAGCTAACATAGCTAACAGCATTTCATTCACCATTCCTGGAATATTTCTTAAATTCCCCAGCTCACATTCCCATGGAAAGTTTCCAGCAATTTACCGCCCCAGATTAATATCTCTTCCCTCTGTTCTTCAGTGGGAAGGGGTACAGTTGGTATTTAGTCACAGATCAAATGACCCTTCAGGGGTCACGGGGTATTTGCTGGCTCCTTCTCTGATCATCACTGATAAAAACATGACACCTCTTTCTGGGGACAATGGATGTCAGTAGTAACACTCACAACACATGCTTTTTAAATGAGTTGTATTTCTTAAATAATCATGTATTTTAAGCAACAGAGCACAAAGAACCGATGTTCCTCGTGATGACAACTGCATAAAAGAAGTCCTTCGGTGCAAAGAGCAAAGAACAACTTGATTGAAAGCAATTCAACATTGAGTAATTTGGATGTTCTGCTGAAGGACACATTTTTACTATTCTATATGGTGACTTGGAGCTCATATTGTCCCACTTTGAAAACAAAAACAAAAAAAAACAGTGAAAACAGGAGTCAGAGGCTTATTTTGAGCATGTGTGCCTCTTTCAAACCAGAGTGTTTCCGTGTGTTTTACAGTTGACGCGTGATGAAGTGAAATTGCAGAAAACTGTGAAGAAGGTGTGATGAGGCATGTTGCATGCTCAGAGGAGGCTTTGCTTTGTGTGCGTGACTCAGTGTGGAATGTGGGAAAGGCTGAATACGGGGGTTGCATGAGTTCGTTTGGATTTGTGTCACGGGGTGATTTCATGTGCGGGTGGACTGTGAGCATGAAGTGTGTGTGTGTGTGTGTGTGTGTGTGTGTGTGTGAGTGACTTGTCTCCCCAGCCTCCGGTCAGGTACTGGCACTCGAGATTGGGTCAACTTACCCGTACTGAACAGATGTGGGTCAACTGGAAGCACCCATGCAGAGCTAGCCTAACCTTGAACACTGGCACTCGGTGCCGGTTACCTTTCCAGTCTACCCTATGGCTTCTGATGCCAAATGGGAGAGACATGGCAGCCGTAACCAGCCCCCTCCTCCTCCCATCCAATCTAGAGCGCTCGCAGCTGCCAACTACCCCCAAAGCCACCAGTTGGCGGGGGAGATGAAGTGGGGGATGGAGTATAGAGACTGTGAAAAAAAAAGCAGGATTTACAGATGAAATGGAAGGAGAAAAGAGAGACGGAGAGATTGTGATCGGTAAATGGACGAGGAAAGATTGGGACCAAAAGAGAGGATTGACAGAGAAAATAGGATGAATGAGGGAGGATGTGTTTTAGTCAGAGGGGCCCAAGGGAAGAGGGAGTTCCAGCCCCGGTGGCTTTCTGGTAAGCCAGCATGCAGGAGCCTGTGATTATTGTGTCTCATTGGCAAACATTTCCACCTCCTTCATGTGCACTAATTGTAAACTGATGAAACTCTGACAACGGATTGTCTCAAGCGTGACACCAGTCTGCTGCAGCTGCAGGCAGAAGAGAATCACCAAGGAGCCAAACGCGACGGGCAAGACGCAAACCGCAAGGAACTGAAAGCAGACTTGGAAATAGTGTGGCTACAAACAAATAGTCTTTGGACAGCAAACACAAAATCGATCCAAATATCCAGAGAAACCAGGAAAAAAAAAAACTAAATCAACGGTAACAAGATGTCTGGTAAATACAGATTCTTTGTCGTCTCACGAAACACAGGAAAGAATAAAAAGATTGTTCACAAGGACTGTGTCGTGTACACGTTGGTCAGCTGTCAGCTTATCTGTTGGTTGGTCTGTTCTTACTCTCACCCGACAAATGTCTTTCCTGTCATCTGTGCTGCCACCGAAAAAGGTTTTAGGATGGACCTGAAAATGACAACGACAATCAGCCAAACACAAGCTTACAGAGTTAGCGCCAGGAGGTTATCGTTTGAAAGTCACATCGACGATACTCTAATTCAGAGTACGAGACCAGAGCCGTCACAGGAAACACACACACAGATAATGCTGTGTGTGAGGATAATGGATAATGTAATGCACAGGTAATCTGGTATAGGAGGATTCTAGTGTGTATGTGTGTGAGAGAAATAAGAGGATGTACACACACACACACACACACATCCAGTACACCCCCTGGCATCCTTGTAGTTGACACCCCCCCTTCTCCCAGGTCCAGGGTGACAGATTGCAGACGGGCCAAGCACTTCCTGGTTTCTGCACGGCCTCTCCTATCAGAGGCCACCATCTCATCTGACACGGCCAGCTGAAGCCCGTGCCCATAATCTCATCAGAGAGAGAGCTGAGGGAGTGACAAATCACATTACAAGCACTGACTCACTGCAGGTTTTGTGTAGCCTTGATCCGCGCTCTCCGTCTTTGTCTGTATCTGTCTGAATGAAGATTCATGCTTTGGCCTGTGGGAGAAGGACTAATGTGATCGAGGGGGAGGCAGGGAGGGAAACACAATGAAACCGAGAGTGTGTGTTTGTAGGTGTGTGCCGTCGCTGATAGAAGCAATAGGTGTACATTTTTACGTAGTAGTTGGTCGTTTGCTTCAGCGATCATGGCGAGCAAAGTGCAGTCAAAAGGAGACAGATGACTGTTTTCTAAGGGTCGTTCCCATCCAGTGACGTTACGCTATTAACGACGGCTCAGTCCACTGAAAAGAAAAAAATAAAACAATGCTGTGATAATTTAAGTGGTACTGGCGTCGGACCATGAAAGAAGCCAATCAAGACGAAATATCTGTGTTTATAGATAATCCTATTAGCACTGTGCCTTTCAAACATAATTACTGCAGTTTTTAGTCTTATAAAGCTCCAAAGTGAGGGATGGCACCCCTTCATAGATCAACCCGGCAGCTTAGAAACACAGCTTTCCTGTGTAATTTACATAATTATGATGAGGACCAGTGGTAGAGAGCAAGGTTAGAAGGTTGCACGCACCGTTAGAAAACTGACATTTAGAAAATGAGCCAACTGTTTGTCTTTGCTCCTCAGTATTCATGCACTACCAGGCAAGGTAGTCAATAAACTTTCAACAGAGTCGCTGCCGGTGTGAGCTGGGCTAAGGCTCCAGCTGCAGGGGATGTTCTCCACAAATGTGACGGTTCTACATCATGGATCTCCTGCCTTTGTCTTTGTGTGTATGTATTGTGTACTAAGTGATGTATTTGATGGCAGTATCAATGATTTATTGATTACAAACTCTTTAAAATGTAATAGAAGTGTCTGACTGTTTCTGTTACTTCTTGACTAATTACACTAATTACACAATCAGTTGAACTTCCAGCAGCATCAACGTTGACTACTGTCGGTAAATATTGAGTGAATTAGTCTGTATGGTCATATGTGTAGGTATCATATGCAAGGGACCCATTGTGACCCCACCCGACGCTACCGTCTCAAAGACTAGACTAAAAATTTAAAAAAAAAAAAAAAAAAAAAAAAAAAACCTCCTCCTGTCAAACATCTGCAATTCTACAGAAATTGTAAACAGGAATATGTATTTCCTGAATATTAATTTCATGAAACTGTAATTTAATTAGTCTCCTGTTAATCCAGCAAAACAGTTGTGTTTATGTTGTAATTAAGTTACACTATATTACTCCCCAGCTATAATTTTCTACTGTACTTTTTCACAGTTGTGCTCCTATATTGGTGCATGTGTGCCGAGAAACAAATGTGAATGAAGCGTCTGTGTGTGTTTGCAACAATCCCAAGTATGTCAGTTTCCTCTCGAGTGTAATTATACGTCGATGTAAATAAAGTGTGAACAGTGCGTCAGCTGATGTTTTCACGTGTTTGCTCTGTGATCACGCTGTTTGAATGAGGATCTTTGTGCAGGCAGAACTGTGTCATGATGCCACGTTCTCTTTCAGAGGTTCTAGTGCCGCAGTGAATTCGTGATATTACCCATTTGCCACAAATTCAACTGCTGACATCAAAAACGTCCCGAAAACGTGTGTTATTTACTGAAAGGTTTGTTGCGTTATTGGGTCGATGCTGATGAAGTTCCAAAGTTAAAAACTGTCCTTAAACAAAAAATGGCAGCTAACGCTAACAATGATTTATCAGGGAGCAATGCACCCAAATCCAACTTCATGCAACATGGTGCTACATTTTTAATGCCAGCAGAGGGTAGAGAAAGTTCAAGACAAAGTTTGAGCAGGAATTTTTCATCCACGCGCCTCGAGAAATCCCACGGAGAGGGACCCCAATGGGAGCGCATGAATATTCCGATTCTAATTTGCATATGCTTAGCTCTTCATCTTTTGGCCCGCTCACCTTACATCACAGCGTGCTAATCTCTCAGACAGCTCGCTATCCCGCTCACTACAACAAATGTCCTCACCGGGCTGTTTGCTCTTCTCCTCTGTTTGTAGCCTGCTCGATAAGCAGCAGGTGAAATCAATTATGCAAATAGCGCTTGTTGTCCTAGCAAAATCGAGCACGGCCAGCGTGCATTCTAGTCGCTCGGGAGTGGATATGAAGGATATTGACACACCTTTTCAAACTCGCACTTGTTAATAAAGCAAAGCTTGAAGTAGCCAAGCTCGTTTGGAAATTGCTGGGAAGTGTCAACACAGTGGTGCATTTTGAGTCGACCAGGATTGACACGTGGAAAAAAAAACCCCAAACATGACATACGAGTGACTGAAATGAAGTCCTTGTTGTCTGATGCAAGCAGTGTTTAAGGTTTGTGAGGAGAGGAGTCGAAGTAGTCCGGATGCAATCATTCCGGTTCTGATACCCCTTCTGATCCAGGGGTTTAATGAAAATCCTGAAATGAGTAAAACTCTGCGGGCTTCAATTCCATTTTCACATAAACTGACAGATATCAAACCTCTCAGTTCATCAGGTTTTCATGCAACCTGCCTCTGGAACGGGCCTCTCGTGGGGTTTCGTCTGGGGTTTCGTCCGCTCACCTCTGCATCTGTGCCACGACCTCCTCTGAGTTCCTCTGAGTTTCCATTTCTGCCCATCCAGAAGTCCAGAATCTACCTGTCTCCCTGAACTAACTGAAGAGGTTCCAAGGGAACTCTTGCTTCCAGCTGTTGACTGACTTACACAGTGGAGTTGTGTGTGTGCTCCTCTCCCCCATTGAACACTATTTTCCTCCGTTTGAATCGTGTCAACGTACACGTCACTAGTCTTGGCATCGCTTTGTCTGTTAGCGGCGATGTCTATCCATCATAGCTGACAAGTTCTCATCCTACACTTGCACACTTTGACACTTTTTTCGCTCACATGTTTGTGTTTCATATGTAGTTGTGGAAGATGCCAGAGTGTCAGCAGCCGCTCTGTTGACATTCATGGTTGTTTGTGTCTCAGTTGCAACATCGAGTCTAAACTGTAACAGCTGATCTCTCTCTGTCACTGTCACTATTAAAAAACAATAAACATGGATGGTTTTGGTTTAAGCTGAGCCACTAACACTCTCTCACCGTTAGGAAATGATCATGTCTGGGAATAAAATACACCTTTGTCAAGGTCGTGAATACTCCTCTCATCTGAGAGCCAGAGCGGTCGCTCCAGGTGCCACGTACCGGCGTGAAGGGCTTTTTTATTACAGTTAATGGACAGACCGCAGCATCTCTCACCGACACAAGAGCCTTGTACATTGGTATCAGATGCAGAGGACTTTGCCGAAGCATATTTGACTTACTGCCAATATATCCTGTACTGTGTGTGCGCTTTGTTTAAAACGAGGTGTTGAAACATCCTTGTACAATTGTCTGTGTAAATTCTTTTCAGACACACAAAGACTTTCTACTTTAAGCTTTGAAGTGTTGTTCCTGATTCTTCTTTTTTTTTTTTTTTTGTCCGGAGCATCTAAAGAGGCTCAGTCATGTGTGAAGCGTTCCGATAACTGTTATGATTGCTTTCATTGTTGCTGCGGTCCAATCTGTGGCAGTGTATTGATACGAGATTTGGCCCTAAGTGGCCCCCGTTTGACAGATGTTATTGCAGGCCCCCGACCAATTGCGTTCATATTCATTTTTTTTTTTTTTTTTTTTTTTTTTTTGGTAAGATCCAATCCAAGTGCAATTTAAAGTCCTCATCGTCTGGCAGCCGAGAGTAAACAGAGGTGATGAAAACAGTTTGACCCCGGACAAAGACCTGAATAATACCTCACATCTCTGCAGGAATCTGGCTGTGGAGCTGTCGCTTTCTCTTCCCCTGCTCATGCATATTTCTCTCTCTCTTTTTTCTTGCTGTTCCATCAGGTGACCCCAGAGAAACCTGTTATCTGCCAGTGATCCAGCCGCTGCTTAACTCCCGAGGCCTCCCTTTCTCCTGACATCACCAACCGCCATGTGATTCTCTCTCCAAGTGCAGCTTGCGGTTTTTTTTTGCTTTTTCACTGCCTTCATTTTTTATATTCACACCCCCGATATTTATCTTTTCTTTATACTACAATGCTACATATGGACATGCAGGTACAACATTACAGACATTTAGGCGTTAAAAGAAATTTAGAATGTTTGCCTATTTAAGGAAAAGTATACTAATTTGTTATTCATCTCCATTGTGTTTTTTCTTTCCATGTGAACACAGCAGGCAACTCCCTTCATGTGAGACTTGTACATGCCAACTAAAGCTCATTATGTGAAGCGGTAGGAGGGTCGAGAGCAGATTTCTTGCATGTCTGTATAACGACAGTGAACAGAGAGATTCCGTCTTAATGACAACAGAGGATACATTATTAACATACCTCTGATTTGTCTCATTTCTCCAGTGTGTTAAGTAGCTGCTTCATTACACAGCGTACCAGACATGCCATGACACATTTTGTGTAGTGAGGCTGAACCCAGACGTGATGAGCCACAGTGATAAGCCACTTTGACTCAGAGCCCCTCTTAGGTGCTTTTTTTCCTCTCTACATTTTAAGTGGGATGAGGCTAAAGGTGTTTTATGATGACAGTGAGTATGAGATGATGTAAAACACGTGTAAACTGTTGATAATGATCGTGTATGACTTTGGGACGCATTCCAGCGTTTTCGGCGCATGCAAATTGAAATATGGCGTGGTTTGTATGCATGTTAGAAGCACAAGACACACACACACACACACGTACAGGGGAATAAGAAAGGACACTGTGACACAAATCCCATCAGTGTTTGCTGATGAGTTCAGTCCACTATTCTTCTCTTGGATAAGTGACTATCGCAGCATTAGTTACAAGAAACTTCTTTTTGTGTGTTTTGGTGTTTGACCCATTCAAACTTCTGTCTGTTAGTTGTTGATGTCATGCAAATTAAAAAAAAAAAATCTGGAATCATGCAGAAGCATATTTAAGTTTGCAACCTTTCCAAACTCCTTCCTTTATATCATCACCAAGTGTAGAAAGAGGCGCACCAGTGTGTCTCCTCACAGAAATGTCACATAATGTCACTGCAGGTATACTAACAAGAAAAAGGATGGGAAACAAAAAGATTGCACGTAGATGGGGATTAAAAGAAGGTATGTTAAGGTAGGAGAGGGTAATAAAAAATTGATGGGTAAAAGAAAGGAAATGGATGTAAAGGAAAAAGCAAAGGTGACCACAGTTGCTCCATTTTCTCGGCTGTCTGATGTCGGCTTTAAAGATTGGAAACAGTGGCGTTCCCTAATCTCCCATCACCTGCACACAGCATATACTTCACACACACACACAGATTTAAATAAAAAAGGGCCGTCTTTTTGAAGATGAATGGACACACATACTGTACGGCCGATGAACTGTATAACTGAACTTTATCGGGAGTCGTGATAGGTTCGTACTATCTGTGTTGATATTTGAAAATAACTGGCGCAGTCGCTGTGGTGGCTGGAATAACAATCCTTTGCAAAAAAGACATATCGTGTCCAGTTCCTGCTGAGAGAGTCACCTCGGAACGGACATGCTGCGGTAGAGAAATGGGGCTGGCTGGCAGACGTCGGTCGGCAGCAGATCACACTGTATATTCCTGATTACGCAGTCATTTGCCTTATCTGCAAACTGACACATGGCTACTTAACAGTAGGCTCGGCCCTGCTGTTTACTGTGTCCTTCATTTTCCATCAACATCTCTATCGGCCTCTTTCTCTCCCTCAGTCCTGCATGTTTGCATTTTTCTTTTGGTGCCCACCTGACCCTCTGTTCTCTGGTTCTGCCACGTCACCCTCTGGGGGAAAAAACAACCAAAGCTGCGTTCACACAGAGGACAGATGTAAATCTTTTTCATTAACATCACAGGGCAGAATACTGTGTCCAATGTGGAAGTTTTCTTGCGAAAACTATCATACACTTTGTAGACCGCCGTAACTTTGAATAGACTGAGATTGGCAGATGTCTTGTGTGCAAATAATAGGAAGGAAGTCAAATCAGGAGTAAGATGTGATTTAAAAAACAAATACAGACTGCATGAAATGAGAGGACGCATTCGATGTTTGTTAGTCGTCCTGCTGATGTCACAACCCGTCACTGTGAAGGTCATCACGCCCCGAATAAGACCCTTATTCCCTATTTGGAAAAAGCTAATTGGGGGGTTTTAAGTGAGATATGTGAGCCATTATACAGATGAATCTTTTGGATTTAAAAAAAAAAAAAAAACAACTTTAAATGTAACAAGCACACTCAGATCAGAGCTTCTTTTTAATTCCATCAGAAGTTTGGAAGGATGCACGCTGACCTTCTTGCTCTGATGTGACTCTAGACATTTACTTTGACCTTTATGACACCACAAACTCTTGTACTTAGAACTAATTGGAACATGAGGACTCATTAGCCAATAACAGCCATCCTCCCATGGGCCGCTTTCACCGTTTTAACAGGACGTCAATGTGACCTGCTTCTCAAATTAAAAGAGACCCACGGATGAAGACAGATGAAGCTCTCACCTCAAAGAAGTTTCCGTCCTGCCGTAGTCCCTGACATATTGTCTGCGTTGTCCCAAACAATTACTTATAGTCTGATTTACAATCACATCACACATAAAGGTTATTATCTCATTTGCATGAACAGATGAAAAGGGATACTGCAATAAATCCACTAACAAATCACAAACAGGCTATTATAGAAATACTAATGACGGTAATAAAAACAATCCGTCCAGTTATATTGTTGGGGCATATCTGTAATCTAATTTCATCATGAGATGTTGTGTGATTAACGCCTCGCGGCGAATCGTCTCCTGAAGCGAGTGGCGACTCTGCACCCAGCTGAGAAAAGAAAAGAATGACGCCTGTTCCCTTGTGCCCATTTAAAACACTTGGTATCTATTATTGTCACCGATGTGAGCACACACACACACACACACACACACACACACACACACACACATATAGGTGTATATATCTCTTTCAAAGACACATTAACACCTTTTCACTTGGCAGCGTTTACAGGGTCCCATTTTGGGAATAACACAGTTATGGTACAATCCCTCTGGGACTTGCAGCCCACTGTCATCAAACACCCGCTCTCCATCACCCCCCCCCCCCCCCCCCCCCCCCCC
>CAAKHB010004889.1:87973-102487 GCA_901007665.1 Aeoliscus strigatus
TGCAACTGCAGCTGATTCTAGATAACTGAACAGATACATGCTGGCTGTACTCTGAAATCAGCAGATTAAACTTTAAACCTTTAGCAGTAGTTTGAATCCTTCTCCCTCCCTCTCTCTCTCTCTCTCTCTCTCTCTCTCTCTGTGTGTGTGTGTGTTTGACTGGCTCACGTTAAAAAAAAAAAAAGTGATCTGAAACAGATTGTGACATGGAAAAGAACATAACCGGGTCTTGAATCAGTCCCCAGACTTTTTTTTTTTCTTTTCTACGGAGACAGTAAACAGACAATAGCTCAGTTTAGACAAAATTAAATTCTATTATTCCTGTGACGTGTTTACGTATTCAACATATGAATACAGTGACATATATAAAAGTACCACCCTCACATGTCTCACACGTCACTGCATTACTGGCACACACACACACACACGCAGGATCAAATTCAGGCGCTCGCCTGACATCGACATGTTCCACTTGCATGCGAGCTCCTTCATGAAACATAAGCACACATGCATGAACTGACAATTTGTGGGCTGCAGCTGAAGGGGCCTCGTGTCGGCACGGGCATACATGCGCCGATGAGCATCCAAACACTCAGACGAATGCACGCTTCGTCCCTCGGTTTCCACGCTCAACACACTCGTTTGCCAAATGCCGGGCAGCCGGGTCTGGATGCTAGCTTTTGTTTAATTGCTGTTGTGACTGTGATTAATTGCAGTGCGTTGGTTCTGGCAGCAGTGCATGTTGTTTATAAGGATTTAGGAGATAAGAGAAATCCTTGAAGGCGTTCCCTCCTCCCTTTTTAGATCATAGTAACCATTATGTCTTTATTGAATGGCCCTAACTGTAGTATTGGGATTTAAATGATATTGTTGTATTTATATTGTGTGTTTTCTCCTTTCTTGGCTACACTTTTACCCTCTGTCTTGATTTTGCTGTCCCTCTTTATATCTGTTCCCTCATTGCGCCACTACTCTTCTTTCTGCCTCCTCTCCTCCCGTTTCCTTTTGTTCCCCCCACTGCCCCCCATCATCTTTTCTTCCCTCTCCCATACTCCCTCTCCTTCTTTTCACTGCTTGCACATGCTTCCTGCATCACGAGCTGACTTAGCAAACACTAATATGACCGAGGGGCTCCGCGCAGGCCGAGCCGGGTGTCCACCCACCCCACCTCACACGGTCAATCGAGCCACTCCGCCTCCTTTCAGGTCGCTTTTCTCAGTTCACACACCTCACCACTAACATACCTTGGCATCTCATCGGGATCTCATTTACTTCCCCTATTCCTCCCCTGTTTCTTTCCTCCTCCCTTCATCCATCCATTCTGCAGCAAGTCAGGAGAGAGCAAAAGGGGGGGAGAGGGAGAGCACAAGCCAGTTACAGAACAATAGAAACATGATGAGAGCATCTGAATGATTGAGAGCAGAGTCTTGGAAACCTGTGGACTCATCCCGCTGCTCGATGCCTTGTGTCACAATGGCTTGAGTGACTGTCCTTTGCTGTGCTTTTGGCAGACTGTTGTTTACCTGCAGCCCCATTATGCTGGTGTGCTGCACAACCTGCTCCTGTCATGTTTAATTTTATATTCACAGACAATACTTCTCAGAATGATCCGTTGTTAATTAACATTACTTATGCACAGTGAGATGGAAACGTCACGAGCAAGAGCTAAAATGAGTTTTTAGTTTGTTTGCTTTGTGCTCTTGGCTCAGCCGTCGTCTCTATCCACAGAGGGCTCATTTTTTGGGTGAAGTGCATTTCCACAAGCTTCACGCTGTGCTGTCATAAGAGGTCTCAGTCTGTTTTCTTTTGTTTTTGTGCCGCGCACATTTTCATCTAATCAAATTTTACAACAATCTTTTTTCTGTTGATGGCTGCTTAATATATGCACGCCTGTTCTCTGACTAAAATTGTAATTCTTGCTGAGAGGTCATTAGTTATACTGTTGTTATTCTGCCCATCACTGCTTAATTGATTGAAAAAAAAAAATGTTGCTGCAATAATTCTGTGCTAAGTGCCAGAAAACCAGAAAGGTTTCAGAATGACTCATGACGGACGTTATGAAAATTATTCTTATTTTTAAAATGATCCATATTATATCAATATTAGCATGTGTGAGTATGACATTAGCAGTAACGTTAAAGCTGTGTGTTTGTTATAAATATAATATAATATAATAAAGACCTGAGCAAACAATCCAGTCTGTACGGAAGAGTGTTAGTGCCATGTAGGAGAAAAATATTTGAGAGGAGGAAGATTTTTTTTTTTCATTGGGCAATTGTGCAAATTTCGAGAATAAAGTCGAAATTTCGAGAATGGCCAAGAAAGCTGAATTGTATTTCGACTTTTTTCTCGAAGTGCACAATGAAAGAAAAATCTTCCTTCTCTCAAATATTTTTCACCTACATGGCACTAATATTCTTCCGTATTTATCACTGACATTGGTGAAAAGTTGTGGCCAAGGCTTATATTCACCTGCACGTTTTTTTTTTTTGCTAAAATTCCTACTTTTCGCAAAAATGTCCATAAAAAGAGATAAATGAGCCAAATGATAACATAACATGATGAAGAAAGTGCTGAAATTGATTGGTTGGATATTTTTTCTTTTTTTTTTCGAGTAATCTAACTGTATCATCTACAACTTTATGATGTCAAACTACGGTTTCACGAGTTATCGGTGTACTTTTTGCTGCCCCAAGTGGCCAAAAAGAGTTTAGGTGAAATTGTCAACCTAAAAAATCCATTGACACGCGATTTAATTTCATCTTCACGTATAGATTAGTCACTGCTTGACTTGAAGTTTGTACAAACGGCCGACCGTCATTGACTTGTATGGTACACATTGTTGGTGATTGACTTATATTCGACTTAACACTGCTGGACTGTGTTGCTCTCCACCCTTTTGCGCATTAATTCAGGCTATTTTCTGTGATTGATACAAGGTTATTTCTGCTCTGCTGCCACTTCCTGGCCTGATGCGCTGGTCCATCATTGGGCTGGGAAGCACTGCCTGCGTGTTTTGTATCAGATGACTGTGACCGCTGAGTATGAAAGGTCAGAGCGATTTGTGAAGATGACAGGCATAGCACGGCGACATTCTCCTGTGCGTGCCTCGAGGGACAGCAGGAAGGTAGAGGCACAGGTGCGGTGACATGAGTGAAGGGAGGAGAAAGGGGAGACTCATCCAAAAAATTATGCATTACAAAGGGGAAAAAAAAGCAATAAGAGGTGTGTCGGGTCAAGGCCAGAGGAATGAGGGATGCGGGGTTGGAGTTAAAGTGTGGAAAAGCAGAGTGACAGGGAGAAAGTGGGAGTGAGCAATAAGGTAATTGTAAGCTGCCACCTCTGCTTCCCTTCATGGCTCTTGTATGTTACATGTAATCAAACCGAGGAAGGGTTCCTGCGTCGAGTCAATGCAGCAGCTCAGCCAGATCCTTATTTACTTCCCACTCCGCTGGAAAACATTGACTGAGACTGATTGTTTGTGTAAAAGACTATGTGTGCCTATTGGATACCAATAGGGTCACTTGATTTCCTTTGTTCAGAGGAAGGACAATCTGCTTTGATTGGCAAGAGTGAGGCGAGTGCATGGGAGGTAACATCAGATTTGTGTGTGTGTGTGTGTGTGTGTGGGAGTAAAGAATGGGGCGTCGTAGCAGGTGTATGAGGCGTATTACGACGCGGAGGAGGCTTTTCACAGCCGTGTGATGAAGGAGCTGTGGCTGGGCTGCGCATTTAGAATCTCATTTCATTGATTGATGTATACTGAAACATCTTGTTACCTGCGTGTATGGGAACGTGACAGGACGGGCTAATCAAACCTTTTTTTTTGTCTTTAAATTCTATGCTCTGGCTTTTCCTTGACGACAGGAAGGCAGCTGTATTTATTGGAAAGGGTTCCACTGTAAAATGTTTGCCTGTTGATTGATGTAAAGTCAGTTCAGACGACTTGAAACGTGCCTCTACGTACACCTGCTTGCATCAGAACGGTCCTGCAACGCCGCGCAACAGTACCGATCACACTGCGTCACTGAGCTGCGGCTGGTGATTGTGAGCTCATGGAAACCACTGTGGTTTCCACAGCAACGGGTGCGTTGAAATGTGCCGTAAAGGACACAAAACAAAAAAAAAACGCAGCATTAACAGCCAACTCTTCATGTCCACAAATTTCTCTAGTGTATAAGACTCAGGTTAGCATCTAGCATTTCAAGCTACTGTTGTAAAGACACGGTTACACTCTAGCCATTGTGAGCTTGAAGCTGATTGGCCAGGACATTTGAGTTGGTCTGCAAACATTATCTGAACAGGCGGAGTCCTTTCAACTGCTTGCACGGAACCGAGGTGCAACTGAAACGGAAACCTTTCCTAAAACCATTCAGTGGCACCTGGAATCTTCCGAGGGCGTTATAGATGACCACACCGGGATCTGCAGATGGCACACATCCCGTATTAACCAGAAAGATATTCTGAGGTCTACTTCTAGAGCCTCAGTTCATGAACTCCGGGAACTATATTAATCAGCAAATAAATGAGGAGTAAAGAAAACAATGAAAAACAGTCTAGAGAGGTCAGTGTAAATGCATGTGTGCTTGGATGCTGCAGACTTGTGTAAAGATATCAAGTGCTTGTTCTGTAAAGGTTATTCAAAGGTTACATGCAATAAATACAGCAGAATACAAAAAAAAAATGTAAAAATCCTACAGCTTTCGCCCATCAGAGTTACATGCACACTGTACAGACGCCTTGCTTTTGTTGAGATACTAATGCATTAGAGGAGTATTTGTTGGCAGGCGTTTCGGTCCTGGGGTGTCTAAAGTTGATCAATGTCACTGGTGTGTATCTGTGCGGCGCTGTAGCCGCGCTCTTGGCAGAAAATTCTGCTCTGTCTGCTTTGCATTGTAAGTAAACAGCAGGCGCATTAATGCAAGGCCTGATGTGGGCGGGCATTTGGGGAGCTGAACCGACAAGTCCACCACCCTCACATGCTCAGCATTTGATTTCATTTCCTTGAACAACAAAATCACCCACTCATTAGCATGAAAAACATGAAACCATATCATTCAGAGAAGCGTTGTTGTCCCGTGTGGGTAGACATATAAGTATGGGTGTAACTTTACATGATCGCATTGAACCATTTACACAAAGGTTCAAAACATATGTCAGCGAGATGAAATATTTTTATTTCATATTAAATTACAGGAATGAGCTGTATCGGAAATGTACTCCAGCGTATGTGAATTTTGTCATCACTCCTTAAACGTGACTTTGCTGGGTGGAAACTGTAATCTTGACCTGAATGGTCGTTGGTTGTTTGTCGAAACCAAATCAGTATGTGTTTCCTTCCGTTTTGGCGAAATGCGCAAGGTCATCCATCATGTTTTAAGCCTTTGGCTGCAGTTGAGTTAATACCGTCCAGTCGTCCACATCCAGTTACATAAGAGTTATCTGATCTGACAGGAGTACGTTTCCTTAAAACATTGTAGGGGCTCTTTTTTTTCCTGCATCAAACCCGCAGAGTACATACTACTCCTGCAAACGGATATAGATGCCTCTGACGTCTCGCTCACCCTCGCCTGTGTCAGCGGCTGCCACCTCCACCACGTTCACTGACCGGCCGGTGAACGTGACCTCTTAATGTACTTTTCATGTCCGCCGTTCCTCCGCTGGCATGTCTGAATTAATGACACATTAACAGATCTCGTGGAGCGAGGTGGAAAGATTGGCGGTGGACCCCCCCCCCACACACACACGCACGTCCAACATGCTTAACAGATCTCTCTACGCTTTCCACCTTTACTTCTTTGCACATGATTAAATGCTACATCATGCTTGTCCTCTCTGCATCGCTCCATTCCTGTTTAACATTGAAATGAAAGTTTCATTCTTCGCCACCTGTTCAAGTGTTACGCAACATTTGTGCATTTACATTGGGATAGCGTCCCTCTGAGGACGGCCGAGTGTTTAGAAACATGACAATTATATTCATTTGTGTGCTCTGCTGCCTCCCAGTAAGAACGTTCTGTGTAACTTTAGCACCTTCAGGAGCTTCTGATTCCCTCCCACTGGTCAAAAACCTGCATTTGAAGTCAGTGAGACTCTGAGTTGCTCTTCTGGTGTGAAAACATAGAAAACTCCTCACACCTGAACACACCACAGCACGTCAGCTATGAACAGAGAAGAGTTTGCAGAAATAAAAAAAAGGCTATTAAGGGAAAAAAAGACAAATAAATAGATAAAGGATATTAAGGCAATGCAAACACTTGCTGCCTGTAATGTCTGACTTTTAATTTACTAGTGCATTTCAGTCATTTCATTTAGCTTTGTTTTGCTTCAGTTTTTGAAGTACCAACACAATCCAATGCTTTCTCACACCATTGCCTAAGGAACCCTTGGATATCTGTGTGAGCTGCATGGACCTTCAGCTAATGCTAATGTGAACCAATTTGCATCAATAAAATATTAGACTCTGTTTTCTACAGCAATAGAAAGCAAAACATAAAATACAGTACAGTATGATTTTATACTTGTGTTCCAGGCTGCTGTTTATAGGTCTGTGTTTCGGGTGCTCCAGCTCCAACGAACTCGTCATAAACATTTTGGAAGTGGCACTCTGAGAGCCGTGAATGTCACATGACGCAACCGAGCTGTCCAATCACAGTTGTTGCCATAGTTACGTTTATAGGGGTGCAGCGTATGCAACCCGTGGATTGGTCCAACTGGACATTTCCCTGGATATGGACACAAACTATGACGACCTGAAATGTCAGCGGAATCCATCAGACAGTCGGATGCTGCCGTCTGGTCGTGGCAAGTTGTCCTTCTTTCCATCTCTGTTCAGAAGCGGTACTAGTCGTCAGGGTGGAAATATGTCCGCCTGGGCCTTGTAAACCATTAGCCCTATTCTTTGGACACCCCATTAATCTCTCTGAGAGGCGTTTGACCTTTCAAACTCATGAACCACAACCAGTGCGCCGACAGATGTGGGCAGACACACAAACCGCAGATAGGCATCAACAAAAGAGAAGCCCTGATCCCGTGCACACACACAGGCACACACAGGCACACACAGGCACACACAGGCACGCACAGGTGACGTGCGACTGCCAACGTCACCTGTGTGTGCCATCTTAGGCAGCCTCTCTCTCTTTATCTGGCTCTTTTCATCCCCTCACCTGCTCACCATGTGCGTTTGGTCAGTGACCTGAAAAATTGCCCAACCTTTTAATACGCATCTTCCTCGGTGATGAATAAATACATAAATCACGTGGCGCCGGCTCAGTCGCTTTAACGACACCCGTCCCGACCTCTAGTTCTCCCTCCCATCACGCCCACCACCTGCACCCTCTCGGCACAGACACGGAAAGAGGAAGCAGGGTGCCTCTGAAGTGATAGCCCCCTTCTGTGAAGACTATCCATAATGAAAGGGTGTTAGTTACTGGGCTAAGGGCGAGTGTGATGGCAAAGAATGTAATGGGATGAGTGGGCGAGGCAGGTTAACACACCAGCATGGAACCTGCTCGTCTCAGTTTATCAGGAGCTGAGGGAGGGAGTTACGGAGCGTTGCAGGTGGCAGAGGATGTAATACGGTGAAGAACGGAAAGTGAATGTAGCAGCATGGAACCTGATCCACTTTATTCCAAAAATGTGACTATTACAGGACTGCAAAGCCAACGAATTATGTGATATGACATGGAAGCAGACTGCATGTACCTAGTACCATACTTTTATTATTCTGGGGTTTTCTTTCAAACAGAGTACCCCATTGTGTTCGTTTTTAAAATAGAATTCTACTTTGTTTCAGTACGTGTGTTCCCACAAGGAAACAAAATGCCCCTCTCTGCAGACTCTCTATGAAGTTGACTTGTCTGAGACTGTCAAGGACAAAGAAAAGTTCTTTTAGTGGACAAACTTTTGCCCAAGTGAGATTACCTTTTTACCCATTTTCCCAGCTGTAGCATTCAGGCTCACTATTGGACAGATTCCAGTGGACCAAACACACAAAAACACTGACATTATCTCCTGAGTACCCCCAAAAACTCATCAGGTCATAAATCCTGGGTCAGGACCAATATTTTGAGGACTGTGTATCAACCAGTTGCATTAACATTGGACATTTAAAGGCTGATGAATCAGGAAACTGTGTCAAAGCAAAGATTTGTGTGTTTTGTTTGTGTGTAGCTCGTGTGCTGCTGATATTTGACTACTGTTGTTCCTCTGTTTGTGCTCAGGCGCCTGTCATTGCACAGCATCAGTGTGTATCCGTGCGTGCGGTTGCATGTTTGCCTTTGTGTTTGTATGCGTCTCTCTGCCGTGATTGCAATCAGCGCCACCGGTGCGGGGCGGTGTGGTGAAGTGTGGTCCTGTGGCGTCTCAGCTTCCTCTCAGCTGTAAATGATGAGTTCCTGTTTGCAAGTCAGCTGGACAAGCAGCTATTTAGTCAGGTTACCCAAGGAACGGCTCCGACAGCTGGCTGGGAGGCTGTCGAGTCAGGGGCCAGTAGTCAATCACCTTTGCTGTGTCAGCCAGCCAATCAAAGGTCAGAGGCCGGTGATTGCCCATCAACAAACCAGCGGGAGCACCCGAGTCCTTCCTTTCTTCAGGCTGCTGTGTCTAACCGACGGATCTCATCGAATATTTGTCTCTATTCATCATCGTCATTGGATTTGGTTTACTGAGGAACAAAATGTCGTTCCTCAGGCAGTAGTGAATTGTGCTTGTTGTGAGCCGCAGGGACCAGAACCAGAATTACTGGGAAACGGCGGTTTTAAGACGACATGCAAATGGAGTTTTAGTACCAGCCGCTCTCACAAAAGAGCAGCAGTACTAACCAGAACCCAGCGGAGGAACATTTCCACCAACTGTTCCAACTGTTGCAAGTACTCCTTCAAATGACAGATGTGTCTTAATATAGGTTTTGCTAATCCACTTAGTTCTGGTGAGACATGATGACGTTTCCTTATGAACCATTGAAAATGGGACTTTAACTGTCGACAAGCTCCCCTCCACCTCCAGGGTTGTTTTCTTGCTCTATAGAGACAATGTTGCCTTGCTTAGACTTATTTTGAATGTTAGAAATATGATCTCTGACATGCAGACATGTATCATGTCGACATTTTACTTTGGAACTGAGTAGTTCAGAGGGTCACTGGCTCGGGGACCGAGCTGGGATAAATCATCCGACTTGTTGAAGTAAAACTTTTGAGATGAACAGGAGCCTTCGCAGGCGTACGTTTTCCACCATAATGATTCATGTGGTGAAAAGATACGCTGCTTGAAATGATGTCGAACCGACAGGAGGGTGGAAGGATTTGACCTGGGCTCATTTGTCAGTAAACACACCCATCGGATGAACATTAACTGGACACACACAGCGTCATTATCCCAGTGGAGTTGTGTTGTGGCCAGTTGACAAATGTTACTTTAATGATCCAATTTCTTTACCTGGGTTTGTTTATTGTAAACTTCTGCTCACACTTAGTGGATAATTAAACCCGTTTTATTTAACAGTTTGGGGAACGTGCAAGCTACAAATTCCCAAAAATAAACTACAGCGTGACAGTTTGCATGCATGTGAACTGTCGTGTTGATACAGACATACACACACACGCATGGTCACCACAGTGTAAATATGACATGCAATAATTAAGAAAACATCTAGGACTGAAAGGAACGTCCTCTCCGTCGCAGCCGAAGCTCGTAAATACCCAGCTAACCAGAATCCCACTTCCAGCCTGAAGCCAAACGCAATCTGGTTGTTACTCTGCGAGCGGTGGCATGTGTTCATTTGTGCAGGAATGGGTTCATGTGCTGTAAGTGGTCTGTTTTCCAATTCAATACAGCTGTTGTGTGGGAGAGGAAGTCCGAGCTCTGGTTCTGTGGGTGTTTGAATGTCACTTACGGACACTCTCTTTCCCTCGCGGGTGCATTTTTAGTCCAACTTTGTTGAAAAATTGGAAAATTTTGGAAATCGGTTTGAGCCATTTGTTCAGTAAGTGTGTTTTTTTTTATGCTTTTCTGTTTTTCTACACAAGCATGAACAAGATGTACTGATGGATGGAGCGGTCAGATTGTTCCTCTGTTCAGGAGCAGAGGTCAGAGCTCAAGGGCAGATGGGGAAGGGTGCGTGTGCACAGGACGTGGTGGAATAAAGGGCCCCCCTCCCACGAGTTCTCTCTGTCACTCTCTCTCAATTGCTCGTTCAATCTGTCTCTCCCTCTTTCTCTCTTACTCTCTTGCACATTCTTTGTACTCCATCTAACCTGCTCACACAATTGAACTTGGCAGTGTTTCAGGAATTGAGTGGTTTGAGTTAATGGTGGATTACCTGTCTCTGCGAAGTCTTGACTGGTGCGTGCGTGCGTGCGTGCGTGTGAGCGTGTTTGAAGGGTTCCGTCATTTGCAGGAAGGTCATTTGAAGGAGCCACTAAATCACTAAATGCCACTAAAGTATTCGATGAAGCCTACTCATTGGTTGGGACAGTGGACATTTGCATTTGAATTCCAATTTAGCGAGTGGTTTATGGAACGTAATTGTTTTCTGTGCTGGAGAATTTGTCTTCCACACACACACACATACAGATGCTAATATTCTGATTTAAATCTTGAAGCCAGTTACGACCACCCCAGCTACCTTCATCCATTAGCTTTAAGTGTGTATGGTTGTTTTTCCTGTGTGGGAGCTGAGAACGGCACTCAGAGGACTAAATCACACTACAGCACACAACACTTGAGTCACTTGAAAACGGCCATTGTATTGAGCCCAACGTCGCCAGTCGACGTGCCTTAGGAATCACTTTAATCAGACAGTCTGTTCACCAACTCAGCACTCATTAGTCAGAGATGTGTCATTTGATATTTGCTAATTTGGATGACAATCATACATTTTTTCACAATATCTTTTTTTTCTCTGTGGTTTTATTTCAGCTAAAATGTTTCACTTATTGTCATTCCCTTTTTTTTTTTTAACACCCCGAGAAGTGCCCGTAAAAATTCACAGGCTCAAAGTTCTTGAAGTTGACTGCATTTGCTGGTTGGTGTCAGTGGACATTTCTAATGGCGGTCCACCTACATAAAGATGTACATTTGCATTTCCAGTCTTGTTTTATTCCTCCGCTCTCTCACGTCTACACAGCACAGGGGCACGGGGCGAGATTGCCTTTAGCTGACCACCTCCAGAGAATGGAAGTGGATGAAAAATGGTGTGATTGCAGCTTGGAGGAAAGAAAGATGCTGTCACTGTTCGTTATTTATGTAACTTGTAATCGCTGCACTCCTTTTTTTTTATTGCTTTGCGTTCCCCCCAGTTAATTTTCTCGTCCTTTTTTCTGCACCTGTTTCTTAAATTTGCTTGTTTGTCACAGTTCAAGCTTGTAACCATATGTCAGACAAATGGAGAATGTTTTCTGCCATGATTCAAGCAGTGTAACCACTGTCACCAGGCAGCACTTTGTCATCTACATTTGCCCTTCTCTTGGCTGGAAACACAAACCTTCTGCTCAGTCAGACCATGTGACCACAGCAGTTGAATATGTTTGTGACCCGTGACTTGGAAAGGCTTGAATTCATAAGGCGAAGTCACTGCTTTGTAACACGCTTACCCAGACTCTGTCAACCCGTTGAAACCGATTTATTTGTGGTTCTTGCGTCACATTTTCCCATTGATCTTGATTTTTTTTTTTTTTTTTTTTTTTTGACAGTGGCTGAACAAGTTTGGTATTATCACATTTAAGAATGTTGCTCAAATGTTCATCAGTTAAAGTTGGTCCGAACCTGCCTGGGAGGGTGAAGGCAGCGATGGTGCCGATTGAAATGCAGCTCAGAGGACAATACTGAATCTAATCTGTTTATACAACCTCGCCTCCAGTGTCCCTCCTGTCTCCTTTCATTTGAAACCTGACAAACAAATATGCACATTCGCACATGAGCACACATGCGTCCCTTTGCGTGCGCGCACACACCTGCACTTTATGAAAGAAACCGAGGTCCTCCGCTTATCTCGCAGGTGAAATCTGGAAAAATGGAAGCGTCGCATTTGCATTTTAATTTGCCCTCAATCAGCCATTGTGTTTGGTGTTGCAGGGAAATTGCCTGGTGTTTGCTCCTCGTCCCTATTTATAGTTGTTCGGTGAGCGATGGGCCCTAAATTCAAATCTGGAGATGAGACTTCCTCTTTTTTTATCCGCCGTCACTCATTCTCTACGTGTCTGTCATTGTCCATCTTTGTTCGCGTTTCGCCCCGTTTTTCCTACTTTTCCAATACTCATCTTTACTTGCTTTATTGTTTTACTTTAATACTTTAATACCCCTCCCAACACACACACACACACACACACACTTCTCCCTGCCAGCAGAATGACAGCACAGATTTCATTAGTGATGCCATGTGCCACGCTGCTCTGCTCTGAAGAGCTCCAGCAGTCATGGTATTATGACCCTGCTCTGCCCTCATTATTTCAACCCCACCCCTCTTCCGCAACACCCATCCCTATGTCCCCCTTCTCTGTATTCCACTCGTCCTCCATCCTCTCTTTCTGCCCGAGCCGTCTATAACATGGGCACAAGTTCTCGGTGACAGATGAAGGACCTCCTTCATACAGCAGACTGCTGCCAGAGCTCTGGGACTTTAACCCAGTAGTGACCGACACATACTTACAACAGCTTTTTTTGTTGTTGTTGTTTTCCACTTCCATGAAAATCAGACTGCACCATTTTTTGTGCATCGTTCTGACAGACTGTTCCGGACAATCCATCATCCCTGGATTGCAAATGAGGCTCCAACGGCTGGAGGCGCTTTGGCTGTAAAATGAGATGTACAGACATTTGATCAAATCCCTGGAATGCCGCTCCAGGTGGTCTGATTGGTTCCTGCGTAGCCCTTCACTCGATGGCCAGGGCACCCGGGGACATGACCTTTACGCTCTGCGCAGGCCGTGATCGTTCGATACATGGTGTCAAGGCGGCCTCGAGGGGTCAAGACAGCTGACCTTTCCCCTTTAACCCCCAGGGATCAGCGAGTCAACTGCAGGGCGTCAGTACAAGCAATGCAGCTTGTGTACACGAGGAATGTTAAGTGAAGCGTCAACGCTTTTTCTTTTTTTTTTCTTTAAAGCTTTTTCAGCTGGGGATACAAATATTCATCTACATCTTTTCTTAGCACGCAAAGTAAAATGACCTTTTGAGGATTAATTTACAATCAAGAGGACTGAGGTTTAAATGAAGGGTTGAACTGAATTTATTCAAATTATTCATAAAAAAGTAATAAAAAAGAAAATAAAGTAGTACTGCCAAAGGGGACAAACTAGTTACTCTGTCCATAACCTTAACCTTAACTTTTTTCTTGTCAAATGTGAAATGTGGTACAATGTATGATTATGATTATTATTATTATTATTATCATTAGGAGTAGCAGCATCAGTATTATCAGTATTAGTGACGACATCAAGCATTTTTAAAGTACTCTTTTAGTAGATTTAGATGTTTTAAATAACATCTGACAGTCTGGACAGGTTCAGTATGAGACATGAAGGGTCCTTGTGTCAAACCGTTCATGGAGAAGGAGTACCTCCATTAAATGAGAATATTTTCCCTACGTCTCACCTCTTTGCTTTATTAATCTGCAGGGGTCACACGTAAGTACTGCGTGTGCATCAGCGGCGTCATCCGTGGCATCTGAGCCGTCATTCTGCTGGTAATTATCTAATGACCCATCGGCAGCTTTTGTCACCAAACATGTTGCATCACTTGCTCTCTACATGTTTGGCCTGAGGATATGGCATCATCTTTCCTTCAGGACATCGTTCAGTCGCTCCTTCGCGCAGCAAAGGCACAAACGACGTTGACCGACGACAAAGTTTAAAAATAGGAAGCCAGTCTCCCCGTGCTGTTGCCTCAGCAGCCCATTCTCCTGGTTAAACCAGCGACAGCCTCAGGCATGAGCACCCAGGGAAGTGTAGCAGCAGCAGCGGCGGCAGACCTGTGGATAACAGTTGGAGGAAAACAAGTAATTAGCCCTGTTAATTAAATCCTCCAGTCAGCCAGCTCTGTGCTGTCAAACCACTCTTGTTTTGCGTCCGTGTACGTTAACAGCAGGATTGGTCCGTTCAGAAAAATGAGGAATTAGCAGATTAATTCTGTTCTATTATTTGCCGAGCGATAGGAAAATTAACAATAGGCTGTGGAGGAATGAAATGGAATAATAGCTGGTGTGAGGATGAGGAGACGGAGGGTGAAGAGGAAGAGGCTGTGGCAGCCAGGGCTTCAAATGAGGTGCTTAAACCAACGCCCCCCCCTCTCCACACACACACACACACACACACACACACACACACACACACACACACACAGACACAGGATTGGAAAGATTTTGTTAATTGTGTGTTTGTTTGTGACTAAATGGTGTTTGTCTCTGCCCCCATTTGCTTCATGCTCACATTTTGCAAGGTGTGTTCACACTATTGCTCATATGATACATTGAAGAGTGGACTATTAGTGTGTGCTTATTGCAGGGGGGGGGGGGGG
>CAAKHB010004893.1:0-19462 GCA_901007665.1 Aeoliscus strigatus
CTGTGTGTGTGTGTGTGTGTTTGTCCTTACTGCTGTAATGTAATGTGAAGAGCAGTTTTTATCTGAACACTTTGAATGGGTGATGTTGCATAACATGTTTGTGTCTTCCCTGGTTAATGTTCAAGCAGTGTGTGGTGTGTGTCTGTGTGGGAGCGGGTCCAAAATAAATTCAGACCTTGAAAGAAAAACTCACCAGTTTCCAGGTGAATGTTAAGGCAATCAGTCTGAAGGAAGTTAGACTGGTTTGTATACAGAGAGCTAAGGTTTGTCGAGGCACCGAGGAGATAAGAAGCAGGAGGAACAGCAGGGAGGGAAAACAGATACTGAAGAACAACGAGGTTTGTTTTGCAGAGAGATATTAGCAGCCGTGATTAACTGAACACCTCAGACCGTTGACTGGCTGCAGCTGAAGAGTCTCTGGTGAGTGTTCGAAGTGAAATGAACCACAATAGCTCACAGTCATGTTAAGTGGTCACACAGCAAGCCGAGGCGCTGAGTCATCAGGGAGAGTGAGTTTTCCACAGAAGAGAGTCTGATGTCACATCCCCTCTGTCTGCCAGTGTGTGTCTGTCTGTCTGTATGTGTGTGTGTGTGTGTGTGTGTGTGTGTGTGTCTGTCTGTGTGTGTCTATATCTGTCTTTTTGTGAGTGTGGGTTTGTCTGTGTGTGTGTGTGTCTATATCTGTCTTCCTGTGCCTGTGTCTGTTTGTGTGTGTGTCTGTCTGTGTGTTTCTGTGTGTGTGTGTCTGTGTGTGTTTGTTTATGTCTATGTGTGTGCACACCTGCCAGCCGTCATACTGACCATAATATTGCAAATGAAAAAGTGGATATAAAATTGTGTACGTTATTTAACAAAAACAAAACAGTCCAAAAGTTAAATCCGTTATAAAAAGAGTAAAATGTAATGAAATATACAATTAATTCATATTAATAATTATTGGTTAGTTAATTTTTGCAGGCCTAGCTGTAAATGACTTTGAACTAACCACAGTGCCTGATGAGTAAGCCACTGCACATGAGCGTGTGTCTGGAACTAGGTTTCAATGTGTGTGAAGCCAGAACACCTGGCTCCATGGCTCACACACCTGATTCAGCAAACTGGAGCGACGACTGTAACCTGCTCTGATGTCATGTGACCCTGTGAGTGTGTTGTCCAGTTATGAGGAAACCGGCACTTGTTACAACACGCAGCAGTAAACCAGCTCCGTCAGAGTGGGACGAGAATGTGGCAGGTCAGAAGATAAGTGGAATCAGAGGAACCTGGGAAACAAAGAGCAGAGTCTCATCTGATGAACTGTTGGCGCTGATAGCTGAAGGTGGTCACCTCAATCATGCGTGGGTTTCATCTGGGTACTCCGGTTTCCAGCCACAGACCAGGAATACTGTTAGGTCCATTAGAGATCTAAATTGCTCCCTGTACCGTGAGTTTGTTCTCGTCCACTTATTGTCCCGTTTTGTTGTCATGTAAACTGACAGACAAACCACAATGTGTTTTATGTTTGAATTTGTCAGTTTAACCCTTTCACACAGATGGTTTCCGTGGTGCTTCTTCTCAGCTTTGGGTTCCTGAAAGCTGAGAAGTGTCACTTGGGTTTGCTCCCTGGTGTGAAGGAGGAGTTAAGAGAAGGAGAAAACGTCCATCGGTTCCTGAAGGTTGAGAACAGCCATGTTGCTGTCATTACGGTAATCCCATTCGCTCTGTTGCCGAAAGCTGGCGAGTCATTACCATAATGAAAGCAACTTCTCAGCTTTCAGGAACCGTTCAGTGTTTCCTGATAACACAAATAGTCATGGAATTACAGTACTCCAATGCTAATGCGAATGTATCGAAAAGAAAATGTAGCTGAAGCTTGTGAGACGTTTCTTCTGACAACTGTTCTGTTTCAGGAGCTGAACGCCTGCTCCCTCCCTCCCGCCATGAGCTCTCCGAGCAGCTTTGGCAGCAACGTGCTGTGTGAGTTTTAAACCAATCTGTAATTTGTCTGTGCACATGGATTTAATATGCCCTACTAATTGTCTGCGGTGCCGCTGTGGTTTCTACATTCAGTCCAGACCATAAACGACGACCTGAATGCATCTCTGGCTACAGCTGACGAACTGTCCAAAGAGTTCAGTTCACTGCTGAGGGAGGCCTCGTCAGACAGCAACGCAATGCCTGGCCCGCAGGTACATACACACACGCACACACACACACACACACACAAACACTACAATGGTTGTTACAGTATTATTATTATTATTTTTTTTAACAGTATTCCTAGAAGACTGTGGCCGTCATCCTTTCCTTTCTTTTTTTCCAAAAAACAACACATAGTTTTCAGTGCATATATCTAAAAAAACAGCAGGTTAGTCAAATCTAAACACAGTATTACGGTCGTGAAGATATAATTTTATAATTAGAAAAGCCAAGACCTCCACTAAGCAACCATATTGTAATTTAACCCAATGTTTTTTTTTATATTTTAATTAACCACTTATTTAATTTTTTTTTTTATCATATGTTTTTTTTTTTTTATTTCACACTTAGAGACAGTTCTGTTGGGTGGGGTTATAGTGGTTCCCTGGTATATGGTACCTACATATATATGCCAATGCAGAGTAATTCACACACATTATTATATTATTCAGTCACAGTTATACAATCGTCTCAGTTGTTCCAGTGAGCATGTGGTAAAAAAACGTTCCCATAGCCCCCTCTTATCCTCGCTGTTACTGACTCTCGCTAACATATGATGCAATTTCTGCCATTTTTTCAATCCACTTTTTATAGTCCGGTGGGGATGTTCTCTTCCATAACCTGAGGATAATCCGGGCTGCCGTAACCGTCCCGACCTTTATGACTTCAAAATATTGTTTTGACACCCCCATTATTTGTGATTGGTCGCCCAGTAAGCATAATCTTGGAGAGACTGGGATCTCTATCTCCAGAGCCTTCCCTAGATGTTCTAATACTTTTACCCAAAATGGTTGTATCAGATGACATTCCCATAGAACATGTAGGAAAGTCCCTGCCTGTGTACCACATTTCCAATACAGATTATCAGGTAATAAACCCATCCTATGGAGTCTAGAGGGTGTGAAGTAGAACCTGTGTATTAGCTTATATTGAGTAAACACCACATATTAATATCCTGAAAATAATAATAAAAATAAATCATTCAAATTATTTTTGCTAACACAAACAAACAAGCAAACAAATAAATATCGCCAAAAACATAACCTCCTTGACGGAGTTAACTAAGCAATGAAATATGGCGATTTCTGCATTCATAGCTGCAGTGGCCTGCTGACAAACTCTGTATTTCATTGTCGTACATGGTAATCAAATGTCAAATTGCCAGCACAGTCCAAAATGTGAAAGTAGAAAGCTGAACAGCCTCAAATATGACGTTTTACCCGTTTCATCCACATTTGGAGGGCGTAACAGAGGAACTGGAGTTAGCAACGACCAAAGGGCTGCTGAGATAAGGGATTTCTACTCAGTCAGTCACTGCACCGCTCCTCACCCCTCCGCTGGCATCATTCATTCAGTCATTATTTATAAACCCAATATTCCAAATATTGTCTTTTTTTAATAGATGTGATAACTGTGCAGCAGATTGTTTGGTCCAGGTACTTACTCACTGCAGATACAGCTTTGCTTCTTTTTTGAATGTGTACAACCCTCATGTATTCACAACCAATGTTTTCTGTTGCTGATATGTGATACTGTATATCCCACAGAGTTCTCGTCAGACCGTCTCCACAGTCCCCAAACAGAAGCCTCAGTATTCTGGACAGTCCAGCGCTTCCAGCACTTCCCGGGAGTCCAGCGGCAGCAGTAACGGCAGCCTTGGTTACGGCTCAATGTCTTCCCGTCCGATGGACGCCATAATGTCCAACAGTAAAAACACAACGTCAGTCTCCCCCAGAAACCCGCTCTCGTCCCCCAAGATCCAAAGGGAGGCCCATTCTCCGCTTCCCCGAGTTGGATCGGACAGCTACTCGTACCGCCAGCAGAGCCCCAATCAATCACCTGGGAGTCAAAGGCGAAATTCTCCCTCTAGATACGACAGGAGCCCGCGAGGGTCCATCAGTTATGTGGATAGAAGCCCCTCCCCAAGCCCCACAAGGTCCACGTTCGACTCCTCAACTCGCTCCGGCTCGATTCACTCCACCTCCAGCCTGCTGAGCCCACATGAGAGCAGCAGCCTGATTGGACGCAGGTCACCACGACTGGACAGAGGACCCTCCCCTTTGTCGTTCAATTATCCGATGGCCAACACGCTTCCCCGAAACTTCACTAGCTTCAGACAGCCAGGTGAGTTTATATTGTTTATTTATCACACATAACAAATAAATATATTCAGGTAACAAAATGTCTTCAGAGTAGAGGCATGGGCCTATCTGATGCTCATATCAAATTGAACTTGTCATTTGGAATCGATAAATTAAACCATAGAAAAAAAGACAAAATCTGAAAATTGAAGCAAAAAACAAATCAAGAAAAGACTGACTGAGAAAACTCTTAATAAAGACAAGATTCATGTGACAGAATTAATTGGTGTAAGAGCTGGGCATCCTCCTGATGCCCATACACAACACAATGTACGTACATGACTAAATCCGCTGTATATATAAACATACAAACTATACATATTGACCGTATTGCAACCATCTACATACATACAGTTCATACAGTATTCCTCACCCTACAGAGCAGTCACACACACAATTTCCACAGGAAATGTATTTTCCGTGTGGTTATTGGTTTAACAAACTATTTTTCAGTTTTGATTTAAGAACAGGTAATGATGGACTGTCTCTGACTGTGGCAGGAATAGAATTCCATATGTTTTTTTTCTGCAGTAAGATTTTCTGAAGAGAGGAATACGATGACCCTGAAGTGCAAATCACTGCAACAAAACAAAGTGCAAACAAGATATATTAAACTGCAATGAAGTGTTAACAGACAGGAGCGATACTACTCAATGTTGTGTTTCTAGGATAAATACTCATCAACTAATACTCCTAGAAATAGTACTCCTAGAAAAGAGACCTGTTTAACTTTAGTATTATTAATAAGTCATAATAAAGATTTGATATTTAATTGTCATCTTGAAGCTTCATAACAGGACAGATCCACCTCTGGTAGGAACCTGTCTGGCGATCATAATCATCAGATTACTTTATTTTCCCTGAGCAAAACGTGTTGGGGACAGCAGAGTGAAAAAAAGCTGCATCGCAGTTATCTCATAAAACCTTATCACAGGAAAGAACATAAAAATAGCAGCGACACAGCAAAGACACAGTTCCATTACTGCACGCCCTGGGTGTTACACAGAGAATCTCGAAAGAAGAGTGTGAAGTGATGAGTTGCCAGACAAGAGAGTAAATAGTAACTTAAAAACAAGTAGATAAAAGATAAGAATAAAGTAAAAAAACGCCAAAGGCAGCGAGATAATAACTCAATAAATCACCGTGAGTGGAGGTAGAGGCACAATGGAACGATTTAATTAAGATACAAATATATATAGAAAATGTGGGGTCTGGGGACAGACGGGCTCAACAACATATAACTATAACTAATAATTTACTATAACTATAATTTCATCCAGAAATAATATTATGAAATAATTTTGGTTTTATTCACAGGAATAAAACCCTAAAAAAATGCATGCAAGGACAAAACCTCAGCATGTGTGGGTGTGTGGTGTCATTTGTTTCAGTTGAAGTTCTCTGCCATGAGAATTTTAGCAATAATAATGATAAATTGGTGAGCAGTTTTCTTAGTACAAAGACGCTTTACAAGTGAGCAAACCGAAAAGAGAACAAAAAAGAAAACACACATTAGGTGATTTCAAAGAGGTGGGATTTTAGTTGACTTTTAAAGGAGGTGAGTTCTGGATGTCGACTTCCAGAGAGTTGGTGCGACAACAGTGAATGCTCTGTGGCTAGAAGATGTCCGACCATCCTCTGGCTTCATTTCCTCTCGTTTACAAGGCAGAAGACCTTTGAGTACTTACACACAGTCCAAGGCTTCCTCGATTCCTTTCCTGGGATAAACAATGTGACAACATGTATTGTATTTGCAATACATGTATATGTACATGTATATACATTACATACATACACACAATACATTGTATACTGCAGGTGGAGCAGGATTGCTGCATGACAGTCGCATTACTTGTTGGTGAATAATTCATGTCGAAGCATCAGAGATGGGCGTGAAGCTCTGGGAGCTGACAATTGATCAAACCTAACGGCAAAACCTATGAACAGGCCAAACTAGTTTGTGATGAAGCAAATGGAATGACACCCACCTTCAAGTATTTGAACTGAAAGCGTTAAAATGATCATCAGCTCATAATCCCAAAGGCAATGATGGTTCACCTAGGGTTGGTGAATTCCTCGAAAACAAATACAAATCTGTCTTTCACTCTGAATGTTGCCAGACGAGGGTGTGCAGCGACAAAAGAGTCCCAGCAAGTGGAACGAGACAGATCTGGACATGTCCTATGAGAGGAAACCTCACCACACTTACGACAGTGAGTTCATATCTGCCTCCGTCACGTTCACCTCTGTGTTCGTCACCTCGTCGTGAACGCTCCGTTTCCTGCTGCAGAGTCCGAGTGGCTGCGGCCGTCTGTGCCCAACAGCAGCTGGAGAGAATCCAACCTGGATGGTCCTCCGCCGGCCCCGAGCCCCAAAAAGGTTTGTGGGGATGACTCGGGGACATGGGTGTCAGTTTAGTTTGAAATTTGGTGTGTACAGATATGCGCACCACCCACCACCGCCGCTGCAGTCGCACTCCGCTTAGCGGTGCTTCCTGAAGCGATGAAACATGCCAGACTCTCCTTGGAATTTTCAAAATTTTAGCATCAATGACAGAGCTGAACACTGAACGACGTGTGGGCCACCACCTGATGCAATTCACCTTAACACGTACAAGTTGACTAACCCCTTATATTACGGTCATTTGCCAAAGATGCAGCAATGGGATGATTCATTTATGTTTTCATGAGTCGTCCTAGCTCTAACTCGTGTCGGGTGGCTCTTCAAGTGTCACTTCTCCGTCTTTCGCTTGATTTTTGTCTTTTCTACTCCATTTCTTTTTCCTCTGCAGCAACTCATCAACATTCCTGTTCTCCAAACAAGTTGACAGAAATGTTAAAATCATCCATTTTGTTTGTTTTCACTCGTGCTGTAACAGGTTGTTTGTGTGCCATCCTCATAAGTATTCTCATCTATTCTATTCTATTCTAATGAGATGACAACAGACTTGTGTTTCTTCTTCTTGTTTTTTGTCCATGTCTATTATTTTTACATCAGTAAAAGTGTTTCTGTACTTTCTTCCTTTCCAGACTCTTCACTCGCCGTCCCTCCAGTATTCACACACGTCCCTCCCTCGTAACACACGGATATCGGTTCCTCCAGATGTTGCGTCCCCTGCCCACTCCCCGTACCACCCTCAACCCATCATCTCCCGGATTTCCATCCCTCCCACATCCACGCCGTCCCGCCAGCGCAGGCCCATTCCTCTCTCTGTCATCATGCGCCTCCAGAACCCCCACTGGGGGGCGATGTCCATGCGTCACACTGACATGAGTGGAGACATGGCACCATATCACCCAGCAGTGCCCACCCCCAGGGACTTCTTCCGCAAACCAGCCCCCCTGCCGCTGCAGCACCCACCTGAGCTGAGACAACCAGCAATCTACAGCGACGGTGAGACATGTGACTCATTGAGGACAATATGGAGTTCATTTTGTTTGACATTTGGTGTCCATCTTGGCAGCACTGAACCCAGGAGATATCGATGCGGAGCTAGAGCGGCTGGACTTTGTCCATCACATGCCCGTAATGTTGGAGAATCCCAGCATGCCTGGGGGCGGTGGAGAGGTGGCTCCACGGCCCCTCAGCCCCACCAGGCTGCAGCCTGTGGTGGCCCCCGAGGCCCAGAGCCAGGAGATCCCCGATCTGGAGGAGCTGCTCCGCATCAGAGCCGAAATCCCCCGAGCCCTGAAGAGACGGGGCTCCGTGGACCAGCCGCTGAAGAAGGCCTCCCACTACCAGCCCAACCAGTACAGAAGCATCATCAGCAAGCTCTTTCACAGGACGGACCCCCGCCAGAGGGGGGAGCAAGGCAGCGAGACTAGCAGCTCCTCAGATGGTGAAGACACCCCTGCCCTACCTCCTCCTGCGCCCCAGACATCCACCGCATTGCTCCAGGAAAACAGGGTGAGACATGAGGCTTTACAGCAACATTCAAGAATGATCAACAGATGGTTTCTAGAAGTCTTTGTCCCCTCAGAGCTACCCCTCCATCCTACGACGGTCCAAACGGGAGCACAAAGCTTCATCGAAACGAGCGCGGCTCAGTCCGCTCGTCTTGCTTCTGGACGGAGCGTTGGTCGGAGAGCTGGAGACGGTGCAGAAGGCCGTGCAGGAGGTGCATGAATCCACCTTTTCTACTGTCACGTATGGTGGAATAGACGTTCAAAATGAATTCTTAAACACCGTCTGTGCTACGGCCGTGTTCCATAGATGAACGACCCGAGCCAACCCAACGACGAAGGCATCACCGGCCTCCACAACGCGATCTGCGGTGGCCATTACAACGTGGTGGATTTCCTGGTTCGCGCTGGAGCCAATGCCAGTGCTCCTGACAGCCATGGATGGTGACTACGTCCTCCTTCTTTTCCTTCTTTTTGTATAGTTTGTATAGTGTGTGTGTGTGTGTGTGTGTGTTGGCATTCAGCTCCAGGATGGACTACTGTTCTTCATGTGTTGAAATCTCTCCATCCATGTGGGTGACACAGCTGGTCAGATATCAGCACACATTTGACATGACAGTGGCGACGTGGCGTTTGTAACACGTTTTGGATATTTCTGGAACAACGTCACACCCTCAGACAGTGACCTGTGTCAGTATTTCTACTGTAGTTTATGCTACAAATATCAGACTTACTCCATTCTGTGGGTTCTGAACATGGGACATTTGTTGATGTTTCCAGAAGCTTCACCTACAGTCTGTATTACCTCCGCCAAGGAGGTTAGGTTTGTCATTTTTTTCTGTTAGCAAAAGAACTTAAAGTTATGAGCAGATTTTAATGACATTTTCAGTAAATGCGGTTCGTGGGACCAGGACCAGATGATTAAATGTTGGTAGTGTTCTGGAACCCTCTAGACCCAGGAATCTGTTGAAGGATTCTTACTCATTGTAGATAGGGACATTTTCAGCATCTGTGTCTAGAACTCCACAATAAATGGTCAGATTGTTGGACAAAAAAATACAGGATACATTCGCTATAGGTTTGATCTGGATCCTGACTAAATATTATGGTGCTTGTGGATTTTCTGGCAAATTATACAAATTATAGGTGTTGTATCTTCAATAGTTGTGGAGCTATATCCAGAAGAAAACCACCTTCAGAAAAATAGTGATTTTTTTGTGAAAACTAATGATAGTGTATTTCCAAATGGTCAGGGGATGTTTTGTCGGTCAAGAAATATATTGATGAAGATGAAATAAGGTTAGGTAGATTAATATCTGGTGTAAATCAAAATATATAAAAAATAGTGGGAGGAAATGAGTTGCTTGGCAGATGCCTGCGCTCTCGTAGCACTGCGCTTTTGTAGTTAAAAGGGTTTTTTCTCAGTGGAAGGACACAGGGAATGCAGAGCTCATGCATGAATTTGTGGTTGAAATGGAACTTGACCTGACCTGTTCTTGTATCCTCAGGACACCGCTGCATTGCGCCGCCTCGTGTAACGACCGTCTGCTGTGTGAGTTCCTGGTGAGAAACGGAGCCGCCATCATGGCCAGGACAGAGAGCGACGGCGCCACCGCCTCACAGAAGTGTGATCCGTACGCAGTCAGCTTTGAGGAGTGCGAGAGCTTCCTGAGGGGTGAGGCGACACACACACACACACACACACCCTATGATGTGGTGCTCTTAAATGCTACATGACAATTAAAATATCATGAATCATGAGATGACAGCCTGTTTGAATAATATACAACCTCCCTCACGTGTCGTGTCGGTTGAATGTCAGGTGTGGAGGACGCCATGGGGCTGGAGAACAGCGGGGTGCTGTACGCCCTGTGGAGTTACCCGGCTCAGGCAGCCGACGAGCTGAGCTTCAGAGAGGGAGACATGGTCACCATCCTGCAGAAACCAGAAGGGTCGGACTGGTGGTGGGCTTCGCTCTGCGGCAGGGAGGGATTTGTTCCCAACAACTATTTTGGGGTAAAATAACATTTTTCCAAATGAGTCATACTTATAACTAATTATAATGATAACTAATTATTTAGTATGTATATAGGTCTGTACATTTATGTGGAAGGTTATATAGCGTGTATATATATTGTGTCGGTTTTGATACATATCAATATTGTAGATAAGTCACTGTCTATCAATACATACACACACACATATATTGTAGTGTATGTATGCATAATATATTTTTTATGAATTATGGTTTTATATCGATTATGGTTTCTGGTGTATATATGTGTAATGTATTTGTGTAGATTTAAACGCAGAAGAAATTTTACATGACCCATCAGAAATAGAAATAAGGGGTGGGGATACAAAAAATGTTTACTTCTTCTAACACTTGTTTTGTATACATCAAATTCATACTTCAGATAATTGACGGATATACTTTTTTTCTCTCCAGCTTTTCCCGAAGGTTCGACCAAAATCCCTTTGCTAAATGAAGACGGTTGAGCCTTGAGTCTACAGAGTTGAAACAAGTATTTTTTTTTTGACAGTGTAAATGTTCATTTTTGCATTTACTGACGAGTATAAACCCTTTGAAAAGATCTTGTACTTTGCTGCGATGTGTTTGTGTTGTTGTAAACTCTTTGCTTTTCACCTCACTCACCAGGTTAGTTTACACGTTTGCTTCTCTTTTAGAAACAAGGTCTCATTTCTGACGTAGCATCCCATCAAATAGGAATGAACACTTGTACATACAAGTAGACTAAGACAAACCTGTTTTACTGTCTGTCTTCAAACTGTATTTATTTCTCCTGCTAGTTTAAAATCACATGATGTATTCTCATTCATGTAAACGTCTGTTACACAGATCTTCAGTTGTCATTTGTCTGAAGCAGCTTCTCAACACGCTCATAACTTTGCTCAAAAAGTAGTTTTAGCCATAGAAAGTGATGTTTTATATTGTATGTGGCTGTATATATACATTAGTATACTCTGTCAGGAACATGTGTTGGGGAGAAAGGTGTTTTCTCTCACAAAGATATGGATCTTATTGTGGATGCGTGTGTATATTTTAGTTATTTTTTAGATTAAGTGGCTTTGAGCAACACTGTGAAACGTCCTGTACTTACCACCAGATGGCACTGTAGCATCAACTATGAATGCTGCAGTGACTTCCATTTGTTAACAGCCGAATCAAATATAAATGGATAAACAGCATTTAGAAAGTCTGTTTTGTCAGTTCTGCTAAATCTTCTTTGTTTCTGCCTCTTTGAAATTATGCTGACTCTCACGTCTCTCCCTCGACTCGGCTTCACACCGCACACATCCCAGCACTGATTCTTTAATGAATCAATTAGCTGCACTATTATTCATAAATGTAATCACTAAAACCGAAACACATGATTCATTTTTTTTAATTAAAGTCAAAATCAAATCCTTTTGATCTGCA
Source organism: Aeoliscus strigatus (assembly GCA_901007665.1). Lineage (NCBI taxonomy): Eukaryota > Metazoa > Chordata > Actinopteri > Syngnathiformes > Centriscidae > Aeoliscus > Aeoliscus strigatus. The sequence continues at coordinate 11,661 of CAAKHB010004893.1, forward strand.
GATATCTTGGCGCCTCCAGGGCTGAGAAAACACCAGCGCAAAGATTTGAGTCAACATTGTTTGAAGCCGCCTGGCGCTCTCTAAATGTTTTATTTTGTACTTCTTATGTCGATTAAGAAAACATGACGACATACGCAGACACACATGATTAAATCACGCACACTGGTGTGGCAAGTTTTCCTCGTGTTGTGGGGACATTAAGGTGTTCATCATCACAATGTGGGGCCTCTCTTATGGGACAAAGATCTTACCTGAAATGAAGTGTTATGATGAAGGCCTGTTGTTGGGTTAAGGAAAGGTTAGGTTCAGGTAAGGGTTCATGTTAGAACAAATACTTTTTGTTGGGTTGAGGTAAGGGTAGTTTAAAGTGTCTTAGGATGAATACTTATGTTGGGTTCAGGTAAGTTTAAGTTTAGGTAAAGGTTAATGGATAAAGGCATTTTGCTGGGTTAAGGTAAGGGTATATAAAATTAGTTAGGACAAATACAGGTTGGGTTTATATAAGTTTACTGCTAACGTAAAGGGTTTAGATAAATCCTCAGGGAAAGAATAAAAGTAATGTAATGTCCCCTGAAATTATGTAAGTGTGTGTGTGTGTCTCTGTGTGTGTGTGTGTGTGTGTGTGTGTGTGTGTGTGTTGCTTCAGATTTTCTGGTGAATAATTCAGGCGGTGTAAGTGGATTGAGTTGTCCACTGGTTTGAGGCAGCAGACGTGATGTTCCGCTGAAACGGATCTCTTGGCCTCGAAGTGAGCGCCATGGCGATGGGAAGGCGGGGTGGGTGTGGAGGTGGGGTGGGGATGTGTGGGGGGGTACTCCGATACTCTAATCACTACACTTTCATTCAGCAGGTTTCCAGTTGAATGAGATCATAGTCTGGACAGAGTTCATTGAGTCAGTCGGCCATGATGAGTCAAATGTATTTGAATAGGTGTTACAATCACACCGAACAATTTGTAGAAATTTCTCTTTCTCTCTCTCTCTCTCTCTCACACACACACGCACGTGCGTGCTACCTCCAACAGTCAATGAATGCACAGTTTGGCAGTTTGGTGTTGAACAGTGATTGTGTTCAAGAACTCATTTGATGCCTCATTGAAACTCCATTATATTCACAATGGAGCCAAATGAGCTGATATTGACGTGGCGCTCTGCGTGGTGGCGATGGAGCATGTTGCACTCACCCTTTCTGCAGCGTGGTTGCACATTTTTATTTTTATCCCATTCCCATTCTGCACACTACTTCACAGTTCTGCCTCACTGCCTCCACCACACCCGCCCACTCAGTGATTTCAGACATGTCGGCCATTATCTGAGCCGGCCTCTCTGGCCCATCGGGGTCTTGACAACCCCACTAGACTCAACGGGCAGAACGTCAGCTGCTTCTGTGGACAGATGAACAGCATAAGAGCACTCGGAGCAGATGGGACTTGTGGCACGAAGTGAAGGCCGAAGCAAAGAGAGAAATCGCAGCAATGACACAGAAAGATGAATGATGTGAAATAAAGAGCCGGGGAATGGATCTTGTGTTTGATGGGATACCTGTCGGAGGAATGCAAAAACAATGTATGAATGAATGTGAAGAGCATGTTTGATTCAACAAAAAAGTTGCCAAGCAAAGAAAGCTTGTCGAAATGAAATGAAATGAATTAACTAATCTCCATCATCATCGTCATCTCCAGTTTGCTCCGGTTCCGGGTTGCGGTTGTGCTGGAGCAGATATCAGCTGGGTGAAGTCAGGGTGCACCCTGGTGGACACTCTGGAGTTGCCAGCTCATCGCAGGGCAACATGGACAGACAGAAAACCATTCCCAGCCCTTTTCACACCTATGGACTATTTAGAGTGACCAATTAACCTTCGGCTGCTTTTGGAGGTGGGAGGAAGTGCTAAACACTGCATCACTGTGTCGCCTCTAATTTTAATTGATTTTGTTTGATTTTGATTTGAATTTTGGCCCAACATATCACAACATCACTGTAACTCCAATTCTTCTGTCCTTCCTCTGTCCTGGCTCTCGATCAAAGGCAGAAACTTCCGGAAAAAGGGACGGACCCTCTCCTGTTTCCACTCAGGTGAACATGCAAATATACTGTGGTTGTGTGGGTCAACAGTGACCTTGTGGTCCAGTCTGCATTTCAAAACGCCACAGGTGCCGCACACTGACACCAAAGCATCAGTGTCGTGCTCAAGGACACAAACCTCAACAGAAATACGTGTTATTGTGTCTCTGCATCTCCGCTGGCCTTCAGGGACCGTAAACAGACCAGGGTGGAAGGATGGAACCTGACGACGTGGGGGCTTTTGATGACATAACCTCAGACTGAGGACGCCGCCAGTGACCCCACGGGTCATCAATGTTGGATATGACGCCCTTGAAGTATTCAACAGACCGTCTCAGTTCTACGTCTGAGGAGGGAGCTGCTGTCAGAGCAGCGGCAGGAAAAGATCTGATGTGAGCTCAGCGAGAGCTCTTCTTCATTATTTAAGAACAACAAATACAGACTCTGTGTGTGTGTGTGTGTGTGTGTGTGTGTGTGTGTGTGTGTGTGTGTGTGTGTGTGTGTGTGTGTGTGTGTGTGTGTGTGTGTGTGTGTGTGTGTGTGTGTGTGTGCACTTGCATTCCTGCAGACGCTAAGGTAAGCGGACAGATCTGCAGCCCTGCATCCAAAACGCACACTCAAATTAAAACCTACAAAATGAAGGTACAACAATGTTCTTCCTCTGTATCCTTGTTTTTTCCAAACGCCTCCTTCTCTGTTCATGTGGAGTAATGAATAATAGACGAGTGCTTGTCCTCCCTCGCTTCCCTAGTTAATCAGAGCTTGCCTGGCTGCCCTCTTTGCTGCCACTCCTCACGTTAATAAATCATACAGGCCTTCAGGATGACAAGTCCATCAGCGCAGGCTCAGCAAGGGCCACGCTGGTACAAACTCTACCATCTCGTCTCACCGCAACCTTCTCTTCCACCGCAAGACCGGGACGTTCTTGTCATTACCCGATCTGTGCAGCAAGCTTGATTTGTTCTCTACTTCATGTCACCGTCCTTGTTTTCAACAGTCTAACGATCTCCAAAGACACAGTAAGCCCATAAAATTTGACATTCTTTACCAAAAACAAGTAAGGCCGTCAACAAGGAATTTGTTTTTTTACTCATAACTTTATCACTTTGAGGCAAGTGAGTCATTGAAAACTATTCCCAATCATTCCTTAGACAACGATGTACCATCCTCTGACGAAGGCTGTGTGAGTAGTTACGCTCCAAACATTGTGTATATAAGAATAATGATAAGAAGAGGAAGAAACGTGGACAACAATGATATGTGAGTCTACTACAGCAGACCCACATAATTAGTAAAACTGAAAAGAAAATTATGCTAATACCGAAAAATGCTGTGACTGTAACAACAAAAGCATTTAATTCATTAGTAAAAGCAAAAATAAAATCTATTGTATTTAAAATGCTGTCAAAGATTTTATGAATTAAAATTGTGTTAACGACACATGCCCAGAACAAATAGAAACAAATCAGGTTTCCTGTGTAGATGGGGTAATGACAGCTTTTCCGCGCTGTGTTCTTGCATTCCGCAGCTGGCTTACATGTCACATACACCTGTCTGACTTTTATTTCCCCCTCTCTTTTCATCTGAGTTCATTTTTCTCTCTCGGGAAACCATTTCACTTAAGCTCCTCGCCTGAGCAGACGTTCCTGTCGGAGGGTGACGTCAGCCGGATGTGTCCCCAATGCCCAATGAAGGCTGCAACACAGATGGAAAGAGAAAAGGGAAACTATACAGAGAAAAAAATGTCATTAAAGCATTGAGGTCTTCACTGGTTGTAGTGTTTCAATCAGGAAGTCACAGGTTTGAAGTCCTTTGCTGTGAAGTTTGGTTTTCCAACCTCTGCTCTGCTGCTGTTGTCAGTTTTCTCCTTCACACATGTACGTGAGAAGCGATTCAGAGGAAGACAAGTGCAATCAGCTATTACTGAGAATGTCCTGTGGCGGAGTTTCCTTCTGATCCACTGAACCTCCTGTCTGCTCAGAAATTAGTCTGCACGATTGTTGAGCGTCACTGTAGAAATAGAGCAGAAAGAGCTGCTGATTTCATTGGTGATTTCATTGTTTTTGGCGACAAACAAAACACGGACAAGCAACTTTATTCACTACAATCAGTTGTTCGCCCTTTAACACGACGGTATTGCTGATGCATTCACACTGTCATACTCTGGATTACCGTAATTACACATCAGAAAATGTCCAACGGTTACTCAAAGGAGACAAGTTGTACTTCACAGCCAAGTTGCTAAATTGTGACATAATGACACCAACATGGCTGTTTTATACTTCTGCTTGCCAGGTGGGGGAACCGAGTGCAAATTCTCAGCCTTCAGGAACCATTTGACTTTTTCTGATAGAGGGAAAAGTCGTGCAATTTGAGTACTCCAAAGTATGCTAGCATGAACGTAATGCCAGGGATACGGTCTGTGTTAAATGGTTAACCGGCCCCCTTGAGGCCATCTTCCTGCTCTACATCCATGTTCACTCTAGTCCATGTTACACGCTGGACAAGTCACCTCTTCATCGCAGTGCCCATGGTGAATGTTGTGAATCGACTGTGTTGGCGTGTTTGCAGCTCCCCATACCAGTATTTGGAGAAGAACCACAAATGCTCCAGACGAAACCCACACCCAACTAGATAACATGCCTGATCTTTCTATTGTCTACAAATTACAGAAGGAATGTTTTCCAGAGAGGCACCAATCATCCAGGAGACACAGCCCACAGTGTTCGCTCACAATTTTCTGAATGTGCGCTGATTGCACAGCAGCTGCATTTCTTTCTATGTACGTTCACGAATGGAGATGAGCAGGAGGCAGGAAGGAGAGGGAGAGATGTTTATGGAGGAACGTATCAGAGGAGGTGATGAGCTTCAGGCTGCTGCAATTAGCCGTAATGGAACTCGTGAGAAAGGGGGTGTGGTCTTGTTGCCACGCTTATAGATAAAAAGAACCCCCCAGCCTGACCAGACCGTCAAGGACAAAATTAACGTCAAATGAACACCTTTACGTCAGTTGGTTTTTAATTGTGGGATGAGGAAGGGCAGCGTTTGAGGGGCCTAGAACAGGCCTGATGTGCAAACTACGGTATATTGCTGCAGTAAATTGCAAAAAAAAGTAAATCACCCAAAAACACACCCAGACACTACTTTTTTCACTTTTGAAGTGAAACTACTGTTTCAGTTCCCGTGAAACGAACACTGAATGTACCTGCAAGATTAATGTATAAACCTCTGTCCCCTAGTGGGCTCAAATCCCCAACCTTTGGGTTAACAGACAGACACACAAACCTCTGGTCCACAGAGACAATCCACTGCTGCTATTGTGCAGCATTTCCGGAGGATTTTATTTAAAAAAACTCCTTGGTGGAGGTATCAGCAATAATGTACATATCTGAGATACTAAATATGTACACTAAACCAATCCTCGACGTCTGTGTGGAGACATTGTGCTTTGGGCCCCCAGCTGGCTATCAGTGGCCCTGGCCATAGGAGTGAACTTCCTATCAACTCACTCACAAAAACACATTTAGTCCTGTACCTTTAACAGCACTCTGAGCTCATGGTTGAGTCCTTACCATCCTAGGTCCTTTTACTAGTACTACCTAGTAACAGGACCATCAAGGACAAACGCCAGAGTGGATTTGTGTGTGGGGGTGTGGGCTAGTGGTGGTGGGCTAGTGCACAGGAACAGGATTTAAAAACCTTTCATCACAGAGCTTGTTGCAAACACCCTGACACTGTCGTTGTCTCCCCCATGAATCCCTTCACCCTGTTTCCTCAGCAGTTCCTCTCTGGTATCATCTCCTCCCTGTCTATCTACTGGGTGTTCTCAGGCTCTTTACAGACACACTGCAGTTCCTCTTAATCGGGCTCCATTAATCACGTGGAGGGATATTAAACACCTAAATTGTCAAAACGCCTGGGAACCCCTCCTCCCCCCATCGCATCCTCTATCTCTTGCTCTCTTTGAATTTTTCTCTCTTCCCTCGTCCATTATTTCCTTCTTCCTTCCACCTCCTTTCCCTCTCACATCACTCGCATGAGTCAACTCCAGCGTTTCCTTCATCACGACTCCCTCCTCACTTTGCACATTTAATCCCCTTAAATGGCCACTTAAGCATTTATTTCATTATTTACCACTATTTCTTCGCAGTCATCAAAATCCAACAGACGTGTGTGTGTTTAATACTCTGCTGTGTGTGTCTGTGTCTGTGTGTGTGTGCATGTGTGTGTGCAGTGGTACTTTCTTGCTGTCTGATTTGATCAGTAACTTGTTTTCCCTCTGTCTCTCCCAAAAACTTGGGGTTTGTGGCGAGGTTAATGAGCGAGGGATGTGGCAAACTTCTGGGGGAAAGAAATGGCTCCATGTGTCAGGGCTTGGAGGAAAATGAGGTAAGAGAGGGAGAGCACAAATGACGGGAGTGCAGATGAGAGTTGTGTAATGTCATTTCGTACAATGACCTCGACTAAAGAGCGCCCTCTGTGTGGGATCCTTTCCATCGCAGCTCTGTGCAGCCGAGACGTGACGCACCAAATCCACCCGTTTGGTCAGAGACCAAAATAAGCACAATTTATCCACAAGGAAGCGAAAGCTTTGTGTACTGAATTTCACATTGGTGGTGTAAACTGAGTATGGATGGTACAGGATGGGTTGCCAGATTGGGCCTTTTTCTGCCCACTTGGTGTGGGAAAATAAATTTCTTTCTTTCTTTCTTTCACATTCAATGACCAGAGAGAAAAAAAGCAAAACAAGGCCACTTAATGTCACATGTGGTTAGAAACCTACAGAGGTTTACATTGACGGCAAAAACCATGCAGAGGATTCGTGTGTGACTTGACTCCACGCTACTTTATGAGAAACACGTGTAATACAATTATTATTGTTATACCAGCTGTGTTGGTATAACATGTTGGTCCCACATCTGTCATCACAGCTCGCAATGTAATTATACATCACCTGTTAATACCTGTTAATACAAAAATGATTAAATCTCTCTCTCTCTGTGTGTGTGTGTGTGTGTGTGTGTGTGTGTGTGTGTGTGTGTGTGTGTGTGTGTGTGTGTGTGTGTGTGTGTGTGTGTGTGTGTGTCCTGACAGGCACCTGTCTGAAGCTGGATTCATTTCTTTGTGCACATTTAACGCTCTCTTCATTCAAAATGTCTTTGTTTTTCCATTTTCTTCTGCAAGTAGAATAAATAATTCAAGTACTCTGAGGCAGCGAGTGGAGCGAGAACATTCGTGGAAAAACAAAAAGGACGAGTCATGAAGTGCCATGAATCCATGAAGTGGTCCATGAAGTTCCCGACATGATGTCTCCTCTGGCTGGATGGAGATGCAAAGCTGAGTTTCCTCTGCCACAACGCTGCAGCCATGTGCACGCTCACAAATCAGCCCTCGTCGGCTGGACAGAGATCGAGAGGCTGTTTTTGTATTTCGCCCAAAGTGCTTTGCGGGCATGAATACACAAACACACACCTCATTACAACCCAAGATTACACCACAGTAAAATGTCAATATGTCCCCCCTTACGACAAACAACAACCAGTCAGCTTGTGCGAGGAGCATTCCGACAACGTTCTGAAATCCGTGGTAAATAAAAGATGACAACAAGCTGAACACAGAGACTGATTGAAGTTGATTATGTTTAAAAAGTCAACAGTGATTTTTGCGCCCTCCCCTCCCATCCTGGTGAGAATTGGATTAACTGTGTTTCCTCTAATGAGCTACTTACCACCTCATGGCTTT
>CAAKHB010004895.1:0-20136 GCA_901007665.1 Aeoliscus strigatus
CACATATACTCTGTCTCGCTATGACTGACCTTCATTCCTCTTCTCTCTAGAGCAAACCTCCACCTTTCTAGGTTCTCTTCCAACTGCTGCCTACTCTCACTACAGATCACAATGTCATCTGCAAACATCATAGTCCAGGGAGACTCCTGTCTGACCTCATCTGTCAACCTATCCATAACCAAAGCAAACAAGAAGGGGCTCAGGGCCGATCCTTGATGCAGTCCTACCTCTACCTTGAAGTCTTCTGTCCTTCCAACAGCACACCTCACCACTGTTCTACTACCTTCATACATGTCCTGCACCAAGCCAACATATGCACATATGCACACAATGCAGCTCCTTCCTACCTTCTCTGTACTTCTCCATCAGCATCCTCAGTGCAAATATTGCATCTGTGGTGCTCTTTCTAGGCATGAAACCATACTGCTGTTCACAAATCTCCACTTCCTGTCTCAACCTGGCTTCAACTACTCTTTCCCAAACCTTCATGGTATGGCTCATCAACTTTATCCCTCTGTAGTTACTACAACTCTGTACATCACCCTTCTTATAAATTGGTACCAGAACACTCTTCCTCCACTCATCAGGCATCTTGTTACTGTCTAATATTTTGTTAAACAACCTAGTCAGAAAATCTGCCGACACTTCCCCTAAGCACTTCCATACCTCCACTGGTATGTCACCTGGACCAACTGCCTTGCCACTCTTCATCCTTGTACCCTATGGGTACATTGGACTCTATCTGAACACCCAGTTTAGTCAATCAACATTCTTTCAAATCAACCAAAACCCGGCATAGGGGAATTTTAGTTGCAATTTTGGCGTTTCCATCATCATTTTCCGATGCAATACTTCTACATGCGCATCTAAACCGGCTGATGGAAACGTGACATATGAGAGACGTGCAGATGAACTGAAATATTCTTAAGGCATGTTCACACTGGCTCACGGGAGCATCTGTGCATCCTTATCCTGACATAAAGGTCAAGACAACTTTTTAAATGGAGGTAAAAGATTCACCTGAGTTGACGCTGCAGTACTGAGGGAATGCGTCTCCAACAGCATTCTAAGCGAAGGTGAACACGGAAAGGCAACAGAGATTGCAAGCAATCAATATTAGTCAGCCGCAGCCTTCATATCCCGCTCAGGCATTACTTCCATCTAATTTGTGTGTAATTGGATGGCGAAGATTCATTCTACTCTGTGATTAATTACTCACAAGGATGATGAAATCCTCCCTGCCCGCCCCTTACCCCACAGGTTGTAACCATGGCAATGAGATTGGCACGCGCTATCGCCTGAAAGAGTCTGATCAACACGAGCACAAGCAAAAACAATCCTATGAGTTGAGCCAGCGCATTGCTTATTTATGTGGCATATTTCATACATGGGGCAACTCCAAGTGATTTACATTAAAAAGATGAAGACATACAATAAAAAAACACTGAAGAAACAAGGGTTTTGAGCAATAATTACGGTCAGAACAATAAAATGAATTCCATTCAAATCATTGTAAATCAAAATGGTAAAATGTCCTTAAAGAGCTCACCCATATGAAAAGAGAAATGTTATGTATGTAATGTTAAAATAGAAATTTCTATCACGTCTCAGTTCATTTAAGGAAACATTTTCTTTTTCAACCAGCAGAGGGATTCTCTAGAAAGCTGCTCCAGGACGGAGATTTAACCAGTAGCTTCCTATTTCCTACACTGTCAGCTCCACTGGGCCTCAGGTCACCAAGGTCACCTAAAAAAAGTCTGTGTGTGTATGGCCATATTTTTTTTAAAAGTAGTAAGATTCTTTTCATGAGTAAAGTACAGATAAAAAGGACTGACAAAAGTAGAAGTACATCAGATTTTAATGTCAGAAACATTTAAAGAGAATGTTGGGTTCAGCCTCAGGAGAAGTTATTTGTGTATATGTTATAAGAATTATTTGAATTGTTTTTGGAGCCAACGTCACAGCACATTTTCACGTTCAACACCGTTTACATCCTCCTCCTGTGTCAGATAAAGCATCTTTTCTACTTGCACACACTTAGATGGAAATGAGGCGGCACAATGAGATGATGTAAACATGACCCGTATTTACCCAGCGCAGAAATAACAACCCACTTTTGAAAATGTATGGAAGCATGTAAAAATGTAAAAAGCAGTGAATGCTATGGCTGGGCGATATCTCGATATGTGAATATACACTGATTAATTTTAGAGGTATTACGCGGTGTTACGTGTTGTTTGTATCAATGTTTGTGTTGTCTCATTTGTGAATGATTCGTTTGAAAGAACGAATCCTCTGGGTGAATGAACTGAGTTCAGCTGAGCGCGGCAGTGAACTGCTGCAGGTGAATCTGATTCGTTGGTTCATTCTATGAACGAATCCATTGATACGAACCACTCACTGAGAAACTTCAGTGAGTATCCAGATCCCAGCGACTAGTGACAAACCAAGCCTCTTTTTATCATGTTTCGGAAACTGACAGACTGACTGTCAATTATTCTTCTCCGGTTCCTGTCCCCCAGCAGCGGGTGCTGCCGTCAGCTCCTCATCAGTCCCGCATTGAACGAGAGCCCTGAGCGATCTCCAGTGGTTTGAACTGACAGATCAAAGCCAAACTGTAGATCAGTTAAACATATGTAGAATATGTTCAAATCAGTGTTCATCTCCATCATTCAGCGATGATTGAAGATTGATATAGATCAATATGACTTTTAGTCCATGTTGCCCAGCCCTAGGGACCGCTCAACGCAGAGGCACAAACTCACATATCTACCCAAAAAGTCATTTTTCAGTTATCTGCCGATAACGCGTCGTTAATATACATGTGAAGGTTGTAGCTGTGAATTAAGCAGGGAACTATGTGTACAGTTTGTGAAACTGAATGTTAGAACGTCTTCTGACACGATCCCAGTTTGCTCACTTAATAGGCTTCAACAAACTTTTTTTCCCTGTGGTTAGCTGCTGCTGCTACTGAGAGCCGTATAAACTTCACAAGAACTTCCCACATGTCCCATTTTGTCTTCGCCCTGAGAAACAACTGACTGTATGTTATATTCTTTAAGCAGCAGGATAATCATAGTGAGAGAGTGGGCGTCTTTTTCTGCAGGGCTTCCATGGCAGGATGAATACAGCGTGTGAGTGCTGGATGCAGACACGCACCTACGTCTACCAACAGAAGCGCAGCAAGTGCAAAACAATGGAAAAACTTCACAAATAATTCAATAATGTGGCTGTGGAGAAGCCATGTTTCCAACCATAAACATCTCCGCATCTATTCACAGGAGCATAGAGGAGCTGGATTTGACATTGATCTGTACATAGAAACGTGGGTGTCACTTCATAAACTCATGCGAGCTGCCAAAACACAGAGCTATAACAGTCCATTAGGAGCTGAGCAGAGTGAAACATCTGCAGTGTGTCAGCATCCATCAGACACACACACACACACACACACTATTTAAACACAAGCAACAAAGATATTTGATCCAAACACGGCTCTGCACACGTTACAAAGTCGAGAGAAGAGACACCAGCCTGTGAATGCTGCCAACCGACACACCTCAAGCAGAAGAGCTGGTGATGTATGTACATAGATAAACACACATATAATAAATCAGACTGGAGGAGACGGTAGCAGAGTAACACACTGGATGTAGACGCCTCAGGGGGTCTCAAAGGAGCCATTATGTTTGGAGCACAATGCACATATTCACATGTACATGACCGCAGAAAAGCGGTTCGAGTTATGTAGTATGTGTATTAGTGGGCAGCAAGGCAAACACACCAGACAGAGTTTCAGAGGCAGGAAGAGCAGAATTAATTCTGAGCACATCAATTTTAACATAGACGTCTGATGTTTGTAAAGGCAGATTGTGGGATTATTTCCAGCCTGCAGATGAGAGAAGTTGAAGCGAAACCCAAAAGACTGAAGATAAAATAAAGCAGTAGTAGCAGCAGTAGTAGTATGTGTTATAACTCCAGTCTGTCGTAACAGTCTTTTTCAGTCAAAAGTAAAAAAGGAGTAAAACAATTTTTTTTTCACAATTGCGACGCTTGATAGGAGTTTTCACACCTAAAAGTCTGAGCCAAGGTTGGTGTTTTATCTCCACTGTCTCCATGTGATCCTTGGATCTGGTTTCACACTGCATCCCACCAGTGGACCAATGACCAGTGGACCAACAGACATTCTGTCCTCATTACTAATGTCTGCTGCGTCTCCCTGACTGGAATCTGATTGGCTGGAAGGAGGTGTGCAAATTAACTAGTTAGCATTGTTTTCCCCTTAGCAAAGAGGGCAAATGAGTACAAGCATCAAGATGACGCTGTTATGACATCACTACCAGCAACATTCAAGATACAAGCACAGTTTAGGATTCAGATGAATCCTGGTCATGGAAGCTTCATCGTCCTCGGCAGGAAAGAAGCAGACAACTGCTAGCTATGCTGAGGGCCATGGCTCCGAGCCGGGAGGGACCGAGAGAGTCCCGTGGCTCATGTTTACTTCTTCTTCATGTGCAGGCTGACGACCAGAACGTCCCGCTAAAGGACAGAAAGTCTGGAAAGCTTTAACGCTGCAAAGGTCCAAAACTGTGGACCACCTCTTCTGGACGGACCAAATGTTGGTTCTTTGGTTCGGATTAACTGGAAAATTACGGACCAAACAAGGTCGGTGTGAAAACCCTCTAAATCAGCGGTGTCCAAACTTGTCCTCAAGAGTTATCCATCCTACAGGTTTTAGATGTCACCCCTGCTCCTTCACACCTATGCAGAACTTGACAGAGACTGATTCTGGTGATCAGGTGTGTAGGAGCCACAAGAACCACCCTCCCCCCCTGGATGCTACAAAGCTGGAGTGCTGTAGAGCTTAATGCTGCACGCTACTTTCCAGTGGCTGTTTTACCAGCTGCTGATGTTGGTGATGGAGGGCGGGCCCTCAGCGATTGCTGGAAGGTTGTGGCTTACCCTTGTCTTTTATGTAAATATGCGCGTTTGTCAGTGCGTGGGTGAGCTTGCATAATCAGCGTGTCTTCTATGTGCGAAGGTGCATCACACATCTGTTTCTGCAGCACTTCCCTACCGGTGAGGTAAAATGATTGGCCACACGATGACACGGGCCGGAAGCACTTGAGTAACAATGCCAGCTGCTTGGTGAGAGAGAAAACCTGGTTCTCATACACAACAGCTTTAACTACAAATACGGCAAATAACAGTTAACACCAATGGCGCCCTCTGCAGGTCTTTTTGAACACATTCGCTAAAACCTTGAATTTCCAGCAACAACACTTAAGAGCTGAAACCTTTGGCTTTCATTATAAATTATTGGTTTTGCCTCTAATGTTAATAAACGTTTGAAAAAGTCAATGAGCAAACTGAATTAACTGAATGAAAAAAATGTTAAAAGTGTAATTAATTCAATGACTTGAAATAAATGAAGTTTGTTCAGTGGGCACAATTAGCTGCTGCAGTCGGAATCTTGTAGGTCACTTCATTCAAGCGCTAAAACCAAAAACATTCCATTTCCCACAATGTACCAATGTATTTTGGGAATCCTGACGTAGTTCAGGCGCCACATGACTTGACACAGACGGCGTCATATGAAACTCTCAGGTCACATCTGCCCTTTAAACCCAACACTATCGCTGGTGATACATACTTTGGATCTAGCATAATTTGGAGTTCCGTAATTACGCAACTGTTAACTTTCAGTAACCGTTCTAAATTTCCTGACAGCAGAGAAATTGTACTTCACAGCTAAGTTGCTGTCATTACTGAAATGATTTGCTGGTTTCTGGCAACAGAGCAAATAGGATTACCGCCTTCTTCACACCAGGTAGGCTGAGTGCAACTTCTCTGTAACTGACACAACTGTGTCTACCCGAAACGTACTTACTGTCCTACCGCTTTTACATTGGAACTTCCTGTTCAGGGATAGTCAACCACATTACCATGACAACAAATTGTTGACAGCGGTAGAGAAAGGGGGTAGAGTAACTGAAAGGAAGATCAACGGTGAACTGAAGAAGTGACAGTCAACGGAAGGTGTATTGTTGCATTCCCAGCTTTCAGTAACCGTTGGATGTTTCCTCATAGCTATAATACGGTAATTACGATAATTACGGTACTCCAAATGTATCCCCAGCAATACCGTTGAGTTAAAGGGTCAATGGGAGAAACACACAGGCTGCATCCGGTCTGGAGGAGTCGTAACTGTTTGCAGAGATGCACAAATCTTAAAAACCTGTGAGCACACCTCACTGACCTGCAATGACGCTGATACTCACATTTTTCAGCAGCCACGAGTGGACAGACAGTAACAACAAGTCAGTGAATTGCTACAAATTGCATGGCTTTCCTGGTGTGTCCAGATAGTCCTTTCAAGGTCACGTATGACACTGGAGTCAGTCACAGCCCCGCTCAGCAAACAGCAGGGGAGAGTGAGGGGAAAAAAAGCACCTGAAAGGCTGAAGGCGTTGGGTGGCCACCTTCAAATGGCAGGGTGTGTGTGTGCACATTAAGAAAGCAGGAGCTGACCTTCTTTCCACACATCCAGAACTGCAGCCAAAGCAAAGGTCACAGAAATGTAGTGCTCCTCCACAACAGCCTGAAACCACTTGACATTATTCAAATAACTTTTCTTTCCTCTGCAAGCTTCTCAGAAATGTCCACCTCCGTTATCACTCTCTTTACAGCCAATGCTGGCCTGCCTGCCTCCGTGCCTGCCGCTCTGAGTGTCATTTGGAATGCACTACTTTCTCCAAATCGGATCTGCTGAGACCAGCACCTCGACTCTATTCAATTCCAAACCGAATTCAGGTTCAAGGGCACGGCAGGGCCACAGACAGAAAGAGACCGGCAGGCTTTGATGAAAAAAACTTTGAGGGAAAAAAAGACATACAAGTCATACAATGGGTTTTAAGCGACAAGAAAACATCAGAAAGGCCTGTTTGATTCGAACGTCAAGTGAACGTGACGCAAACGTTTGAAAGGGAGCAGAAAAAGAAAGAAAGATGCAGATTAGGAGCGCTTCCGTGAACTGGATTGGACTCAATCACATTCCAGCAAACACTGGTAGTATAAGATCCATTATGCATGAATGCAGGATACTGCAGAGGTCATCCATTCAGCTCCTGAACCACGGCTGCTGCTCTCCTCCCTCTTCACAGCCACTTGGCCAAAAAAAAAAAAAAAAAATCACTAATTCACCATTAAAATGGGATCACAGGATGGACTTTTAATTTTCTTGCAGAGCGTGACAATCAATGAGCAGCGACAAGCCACCAGCCAAACATCCTGGATTAACCGGAAACAGGTGTATTAGCCCAAATTCTGCTGATAGGTGCGGACGCTGGTAAGATTTTCTGCACACATAAAAATGACAATCTAAAACAAATTCAAAAATGAAAAACAAATTGCTTTTTCCGGATTATCCGGTATTAAATCTCTTATCTGTGTCCTTGTTTTGCCATCACAACAATATAAAGCATTACAAAGTCTCCTGGCTGGTAAAATGTAGCACCAACAACCCCAGACGGGATTTCAGGCTTTTGCCATTTAAAACCAATGTACAAAGTTGTGTAAAACAGTTTTAATGACAAGACTACATAGAATAACAATCCTCTCCAAATCTCCTAGGGGGTGTTTTGTTCGTGCACTTTCATTCTGAACAACCTCTCAGCAGGAATGGAAAATAAATATTAATAGAGTTTGACAAATTGCCCTCATCTCAAAGTGAAGTGGATACGTTTTGACGGGAACATTCTCCTCTGTTCCCGCGAATAAAACGTCCATCCCGAAGAGCGTGATACTTAGTGTCACTGAATGATTTAATGAGCACAATGTAATGATCTAATGTGATGGAAACCATATGTCAAGGCTACCTTGGTCAAAATAAGCAGCATGTTCAATCATCATCATCACACAAGAGTATCAGAGTAGCACCACCGTGATACAGAGCCAACTAAGTCTCAGCTCTAAATAAAATGTATGTTGTCTCCCCAGAGGTTGCATCAGTCTGCATTGAATGCAGCGCCTTCAAACTGTTTACTCTGGTGAGGTAAGTCTCCTTATTTACAAGCAGGCAGCGGCACACTCCTTTATCCCTATTCTCCCTACATAACGTGGAACAGGCTTGTCCTGCTGAAAGGAGATTCTAATTGCTTTAAGCCAATGAGAAAATGCGAGGCAGAGAATGAAAAGCTGATGTGCTTCCCAGGAAAAAGAGAAATTCTCAAAGCTAAATCCCAGAAACGCTCTCACTGTTTCTCTCCCACTGGGAAACAGGAGATAGGGAGGTCACAGCATGGAGAACAAGAAGCAAGATAAGAAGTGTTTGCAGATTTTTATGTTGACACAGTCGCTATCAAGACGGCCGGAATCAAAGCTGAATTCACAGCTGTGACACTCGGGGGAGAAAAGCAACCGCACCCAAAACCAGACAAGTCAACAAAACATTAGCTGAAGTGAAATAAGGTGACTGCTTTGTTGTTGCAGCTCATACCAGCTGCTGAGCACTTGTTAATGAGTTTACGCCTGTAGTCCTCTCTTGTCAGACGGCTGATTAATCTGTTTATCTGGGGGGACGAGACATTGAATAGATCATTCTTGGATCCTGGGGTTTCCTGCCACTTTGTTGCCCAGATGAGGCTTTCTGGGTCAGAGTAGAGTTAATCAGTCAGAGGAAAGGCCCCCAGCTTGACGCCATGTGGCCACCTGATCAATTATCAACATGTGAACTTGAACCCAGTGTTTCCCCGTAATTAACTCTGTTGGAGCCTCTTCACGGACTGACTGAGACTCCGTTCACGCTCCACTAACCAGTGTCCAATTCCGATTTTTTCTGATCACATTCTACTCCAAATGCAGTGTGGACAGTCGACAGCCCTGAAGTGGACCACATGACAAAACGGTAGGATTTGGGCCACGTTAGGCTCAGGTGTGAACGTAGCCCGAGCGTCCCTCAATCTTTGCAGGGTGGCGGGGAGCTGGAGCCAATCAGATGGGAGCGACTGCTCGACAGACAGACAACCATTCACACTCATGCTTAGGGCCTACTCATACTCTGCGAGCCAGAGCTACAAGAACAGAGGCGACTCACGGTAGCTCCAGCTAGAATCATGTGGCCACTGCACATCAGGTTCCACAGAGCAGATGACATAAACCAGAAGTTACACAAGTCAGAGCACAGAGAGTCTGGTCGATATAATGAACTCAAGCAGAAGCAGCAGCTGAAGCAGACTTCAATCGTCACAGCGCCAACGGAGCAAAGCCGCTTCCAGTGTCTCAGCATCAGCATTTCTGACAAATCACAGAGTAGTCCTCGGACACAACCGAGAAAAAAGTTCTGCCCAAGTGATATTAAGAGAACAGAGAACATGACGTCATTTTGTTCTCGCAGCCCTGGATGTTCAGAACAAAGTTCTCACTTATCGCAGAGTATGAAGCATGAATTCATGCAGACTTCTTTAAAGACAAGACAATAACTGAATGAATCCTGGAGTAAAATGTGCCAGAAGATGCGTACACTGTAAAATACCCCTGCAACCTGCAAATACTTTCATATTTTAAATGTCTACATCTTTGCCCAGGTATTATTTATTTATGCACTGGCTAAACTGGAGTCAACTCTACACTAATACACTCTTTTTTCTTTTTTCTTCCTTTTTGAAATTCTTGTCTTACTTTTTTCCCTTTTTTTTACTTTTTTAAATCTTCCTGGTCTCTGTGGAGAGAAACTATCAAAGTAAGAATTTCATTACTCAGTGTTACCACTGTGTTCTTACTGTCAACATGAAAAATATCTTGAATGATCATGAATCTTGTATATGACAAAAAGAAACACAAATACAAAAAGATGCAAAAGAGTTGAAATAAAACATAAAAAGTATGCATACAAAACTACATGCATACAAAAGAAGACGTCTACTAGTCTACATTCATATGCAGATTTATGTCGGTGTCCAGAGAGATTCCAGTATTTGTATCAATTGGAACTCATTCTGGAACATGATTTATAAATCCACAGGGGCAGATGAGTCCCTCCAGTTCCAGGTCACATTATTAATATGAAAAAATATAGCAATAAAGATTAAAA
This sequence comes from Aeoliscus strigatus, assembly GCA_901007665.1. Taxonomy (NCBI): domain Eukaryota; kingdom Metazoa; phylum Chordata; class Actinopteri; order Syngnathiformes; family Centriscidae; genus Aeoliscus; species Aeoliscus strigatus. The sequence goes on from CAAKHB010004895.1 coordinate 10,091, forward strand.
AAAAGAAACGTTTATTCAACGTCTGGTCTGTTATGCCTCATTACATCACAACAGTCTGCTCAGAAGTGACTCATCATCATCTCCTGGCTCAGAGAACAGATTGAAGACATTCATTACTGGAAGCTTAAGAAAACTGGCTCCAAACACCCTGAACATATAACAACTGCATCAGAGGAACTAAACTGTTTTCAAACGAACATCATCGAGGGTTACTGTCAGTATGAAGTGTGAATTCTGGTTATTTTTGCAACAGGCGTGCACAGTTCTTCAGTCTCTGAGTATTGACTTTCAGCTTTAGCTGGCCATAAACACAATGCTTCTCAAATTCAGAGTTGTAATGTGCATAAAGTGTCCACTAGGGATATCGGGATTAATCGTATTTATGATTAATAGCGATTATGTAAGTCACAGAGGGTCAATCTTGAGGATTTTAGTATCTCACAAGACTGCAGAGTCTCCCTCCCTGATTCACATGAACAAGATTTCTTGAGTCTTAAATTATTATTTTCTTCAAAAAAGCTGTGTTTGCAAAACCTGAGCAAGGTTTTACATATAAATTAGGAAATAAATTGCTTTGGCTTATTTATTGCTTTCATATTATAAATAATTGTGAAAATCTGGATTTTTTTCCTAGAGGATAAACACACCTGGGAATTCTATAATCGCGGCATCTCTGGCTGGCTACCAACACAACGCTTCTGCGTAAAGTGTCCAATCTCCTGCCCAGTGGATGTCATCATATAAGATACTTACGGGACAACATTAATTCTTACCTTACTTCATACAGTGAGAATGTCAGTATGTTTAAGGCCAAGCCTACATCAGTAAACATTTACTTCCATGTTAAGCAGCGTTGAGGCAGCACAGGAACGTCTCGCTGTTCAGGAAAACTCTGTATATCTGTTTGACCTCATTAGTACGGCAGGCCAGGGCTTCATAGAGCCCTGTGCCAAGTCTATACGCTCCCTGCTACTTTCTGCACGTCAGTGAAAGGAAGCTCATTTGCCAGAATGAATAGAGAAAGAGTGTGTGAGTGTGTGTGTGTGTGTTCATGAAATAGAGCAGCAGAAAGAGAAAGGGTGTTTGTTTGTTTGCACAGGGATTAACTTACACTGTTGGCATGTTGATAAGGGTGCACCAGTGGTAAGATTGGAGGATTTAAATGTTTGAGCAGGACAAGGAGACTAAGTGCAGAGCGTGTCAAAACACACACACACACACAGCAGCCAATGGCACACTAACAGCATGTTGTTAAAATATAGCAGTGACAGACTTATTAATTCAGATGCAAAGGGTGCAGTGTTAGTGATATTGTGTGCAAATTACATTAGGGAATAAATTTCCTTCTGTGGCTTTTACTCAAGGGAAGATCCAAAAAGCAGACAAACACACACACAGCACATCGCCGACAAAATCTGTGTGTGACTGTAAAGGGACAGTGCAACATCAATGCAAGGTTGTAATGTGGGTTGACAGAAGGTTTTCTTGTATTTACCCTCCTGCTCGCATCAAAGACACAGTGGAGCGACGTGACAGCGGCGTTTCAGAGTGTTTAGGAATGTCTCAGCATGGAGATGCTCATTGTATGACGAGATGAAAGAAGGCAGAGTCAATGTGCAGCAGTCAGGTAGGAAACCTGGGTTTAGGTAGGAAAGGACAATTGTTCCTGACAGGTCAGAGAAAGTGGTGCAGCTGCCCAGCGATGCCACATTGTTTTCTGGAGCTATTACAAATGGATGTGTGGAGATTTGCTGAGCGGTGTTTGAATGTGACGCTGAGCTATTAGCTACACCTATACCTCTTGGGCTAAGAGTTAATAGTCAATAATAGTTAATAAAGGACTTGGAATGTCACCAAAATGGCTTTGAGCATTGTGTTGATGCTGTCAGGAGCAGTATGGTAACAACCAGTTCCAATTCAGTTGAAAAAAGTACCAGGTTCTATCGCCAGTGGAAAAGCCGTGCAGAGTCAAGCCGTGCTGGAAACATGTAGTGGAAAAGCGCCACAAGTCAGAGTTCAAGCCTGATGTAGTTCACTGCTGAATCCGATCAGGAATGTGGCCAATGCAACTCTGATCCTCCCTCAGTCCTGTATTTGTTTGCGTTGGCTTGGAGAAGCTTTAAACCTTTAATCAGCTGAAATGCTCTGCTTTATAACAGAAGCTTCACCGGGTTTCTGACAGAACTCGAATTCAAACCTACACAGGACCACCACAGCCAGCTCGGGTTAATGTTGGAGCTCTATTTTTTTTTTTTACCAGCGTTGCCTTAACTCAACCTAAGGTTTACAAATCCTGCCAGCGGTGCAGACTGACATCAGGGCTGGCTGGAATGCAAGAAAATCACGGAAGGCAGTGCTTCTCCATCTCGTCAGTTTACCATCCTGTCCTCCGATAGACAGCCTCACTTCACCTGCAGCATCCCCATTCAGACTGGAGCTGCAGAAAAGCAGTGAAATCCCACCTAAACCCTGCGCACAAATCGCTTCTCTGTACAATCGGTAACACCGCAGAAACATTTCAAGACACAAGGGAAAGAGTGGTGAAGCAGCCTCATGTTTCTCAATGCAGAGCAAGTTCTGACAGTTATGGTTAGGGCTGCCCCATTTGTGAAGGATTCATTCAAAATAACCAAGCTGACTGAAAAGATTTGTTCGTTTGATAGTTCAGCTGAGTGAAGTGCTTCATGGGCCTGATTCATTGAGTCAACTGACAAAAAACACTCACTGAAAATGAAATTTACACTGAAACAGCCCTGTCGCTGTCAACTTAGCGACTTTGTCTGTATATTTAGTGAGTATTCAGACACCCAGCGACTGGTGATAAATGTCTTTTTCTGGTGTTATTGGAGACTGACGTGGAAGCACCTATTCTTCTCCAGTTCCTGTCCTCCAGCAGCGGGTTCTGCTGTCAGTTCCTCCCAGGCGGTCAGCTCCTCATCAAACCCAGCTGCTGTGTTCACAGATGAACTGGTTCTCTGTGGATGGATTTACACACTGAACCTGGATCCTGAGTGATCTTCAACAGTTTAAACTCAAAGATCAATGCTGAACTGAAGATCAGTTACAAATATGCAGACCATGTTAACGTCTGTGTTCATATTGATGTATATTGAGTCTGGTCATTCAGCTACAACATATAGAGGTGTGACTTTTTGTCCATAATCACCCAACACTACATTCAGAAAGGCAAAAGGGAGTTGTGATGCAGCTTTTCTCAATGCAGAATTCGTAATGACAGTTATGGCAGATGGATTTTGCTCAAGCAGGTGGAGCAACTGAAAAGTTTCTGTTAATGAGCTGGTTTTCAGTCGATCCAGCCTATCTTCTGCCTCCCGTAAGGATTAGGCGTTAATGAGCCAATTCTTCCCCATGCAGAAGTGAAACACAGCGACGGTGGCTTTGCTATTATTCTGCCTGTCGTTCCAGGGATGGTTAAGCTGTAGCTGGCAGCGCAGCCCCACTCGGGACCAACTTTGTGCCAAAGCTTTTCCTGCAGCATTCCGTCACAGTGGCAGACAAAACACCACAACAACTCCGCTCTGCATGAGCCTGGGTGTTGCATGGGCCTGACGATGACGCCCACAATGCATGCTGGCTCAGGAAAAGAGGAAGGGGAGCGGAGCGAGGAGAAGGTAGGACAGCAACAGAGGGAGTCGGTGGAGAAAAAGGAGAGATGGGAAAGACGCTTTTGCAATGCAGCCCTCATTTGCCACACCTAATTAGAATGACAAAGGGTGCATTCAAATTAGAATAATAGAAGCCTATCAGTCATCATAATGGCCAGAAACATGGCAGCGCTATGGCTTAACTCGTGTAGCATACAGAGCACCACAGGAAGCGGAGGAACTCTTTGGATTGAACGAGCAACTAATACGGGCATTGGTCCGGGCCGCTGGAGTGAAGTCGGGGGCTTCTGAACAGTCTAATGAGCTGGGAGAAGCAGGACATGGAAGAAGAATCACAGTGTGTTCTTTTTGCAATGCTTAGTGTAAAAGTAGAACATCTGAAGCAAATGAAGAGTGAGTCCCGTGATGTTCACCCCGTGTGACACTCATTACAAACGTGATGTTTTTCTGGCGCTGCTAAGTGGATGAACAATTCCCAATCACTTCTGTGGTCAGCGCTGGAAGTCGACTGTGTGTTAATTCTTAACAGCAGCAGGCCAGTTAGCAGTGACCTTTGCATGTACTGAAAAAACAAGTCCAATATCAGAGGAGGCTTGTGTAGCCTTGAGAGGAAGGGAGAACAAGAGGGCGGCCACACCATCAATTTTCTTTTCATTTTCCCTCACACACAAAGAAAATAATCCAAAGGACGAGAACAACATGAGGGAGATGGTGAACGGGATATTAATGAAGGTGGGGAGCAACCAGCAGGGTGGGAGTGACGCAAGCGAAGCACCCGGGCGACTCAGCTAATTGTTGGAGGAAGTCAGGCAACAATTGCTGGCCTACTTCTTAAAGGATGTCATATCGGGACCGCAGGGAGAGAGGGCACACACTCCCTTGACCTCAGTCTAATTACTGCATACCTTGAGGTGAATAACAGTGTTTCTGTGGAACAGGCGAAAACGTTGTGATGCCAGACGGTCGCCTGGTCCCCCCCCAATATCTCCCTACGGTTGAAAAAGCAGCGCAGCCTGGTACTACAGCCCTGGGGCAACGAAAGAAAACCTGTGGAGAGAATGTGTTCACATTTTCCCTGCGTCCACATTCCCTGCTGTCTTCATCAGCAGCTGCAAATGTAGCTTTGCTTTGGCTAAAGTACCAGTTTGAAAACCTAAGCAGCCCTGAGTAGAAGAGCCTGGTGTTTTTGTTGCTGACAAACAACTGAACGCAGAATCTGTGATTCGATGATGCTGCGAGGAGAAAGTCAAGCAAGGACCTCCGGAAGCATTAAATCAATGTGCACAGAAAGAACCGGGAGGACTGGTTCTTGAAAGATTTTGTATTCTACACTTAAACTGGCGTCAGGACAACCGACCCTGCATTAGTACCATGTACGGTTTTCCCTGACTACCCTAAAATACTGCAGAGGGGTTTGCAATACTCATACAATGTCATATAGTAAATCATTTACCAGGGATATGGCCCATTTGGGTTCACTTTGCAATGTTCAAGATATCTTCATTTCTTTCTTCATTTCAGTTTTTGCATCAATCCTTCACAATGTCACCGGGCGGGCACCACTTGTAAATGTGTCATTTCTGGTGGACAAAAAAACATTGAGAGCACAGATTTAGATTTTACATGAAAAGGTCTGATTGCTTTCAAGATCTGACACATTTAAACTATTCAGGGTCAAAACAGTTTGTCAAGTAATACAAGATCTCCCTGAGTGCATCAAACATTACAAACAGACAAATATCATTTGTCTGTAAACCGCAGGAGACATTAGTAATGGAGATGTGATATGACAAAAGGAGCATTGTCATAGTAGCTCACTATGAAACAACTTTGTAACATTCACAACTGCTATGCAATGTGCTACTAACACAATCATACACGTTCACACACTCACGACCAGCGGTGTGTTTCAAGGACACTCTGAACTTGAACCAGGATTCTCTCAATTACAATAAAGACCTGCTGCCTCTCCTGAGCCACAGCTTATAGGTGAATATTATTCAGATTTTGGGAAATTATGTTGTGGGGCTTTAGTAAATGTGTTGTTTTCCCACTTCTGACACAATATGTGGGGGGGTTTGGGTGAAAGCTCCCAAAATAGGCCTCCCAATGTGCAATTATACAACAGAAATGCAAAACAAAACAAAATCAATCCAAATAACAAAGACATATAGACAAAGACAAATAACAGCAAATAAGACCATCCAAAGTCTGCAGTACGAAACTCAGATGGGAATATAAACAACTCCCCATTCAAAAAATGAACTAATAATCTGCTTACTCATCTACAACATGTACTGAAAACAATGTAAGGGCTGAAGTAGGATCCGCAATCATACAACCCAGAATGTGTGAACATCCAACTCTCTGTCCATCTCCTTTGTTTGCTTCGTCGCGTCCTTCTCTTCCTTCTTCTGCATCTAGCAAGCATCAGGTGCATGTCTCTCTCTCTTGGCCACGCTGTATTTGAAAAGGTCCCTAGCTTTCTCTGTGACAGTCAGGAGAGCATGAATAATGTTTGACAGCACAGGCAGGCTGAGCTGCACGGGCTCTTCATCCCCCCTACCGATTTAAACGTGCTTCTCTGGCTTCCCAGAGGAGAAAGGGATGAAATGAGGGTGCCTGGGCAGGAGGTAGATGGAGTAGGAGAAAGGAAAAGCGAGCTGCATATCTGAAACTTCCCAGGAGTGATGATGAGAGCCGGCGTACAAGCGGCGGGAGGTGACCTCGCTTCAGGCGAAACCAACAGGCTGGGGAGGATGGGGGGAAAGCTGAAGGCTGGTGTACTGCAGTACCCCCCAGTCAAAGCCATGCACAAACAATACTCAAGGACATTTGAATACTCAGAATGACACAGATGTGGTCAGCACTTAAGACTTACAACGGAGAGTGCTGGTTCTTATTGACTCGCCATGCAATGCTCCGATCAGATTGTTCCCTGTAGGACCAATTGGCCGGCAGTAAATCAATGTGCCTTTTACGGTCTTACCCAAGACTCTGGAACTTGACTGCTGTTCTGGACAATAATTTATCTTTATCAATACAGCCCTTTAAAAAAAACCTTTTGGTGAAGCAAAGTGCTTTACAATAGAACACAAAAGAAAAAAAAATCACCACACAACTGGGTATTAAAAGCCATGTGAAATAAATATGTTTTTAGTCGAGATTTGAAGAGACTCAGGTCAGAAATGAGACAGATTTCAGCTGGGGGCTTATACCACATCAAGACAAAAGAGTTGGTCACCCCAGTTTGTACTTGGGAACTTCCAACAAAAGTCGGTCAGACGACCTCAAACCTCTACCAGGATCACAAACAGCTACGAGCTCAGATAAATACGAGGCCAGTCGGAGCGTTAAAAACAAACTAATTACCAAGATCATTTTAACAATAGTATCATCAAAATGTGTTGAGACAATGTGGAGAAAAAGTAGGAGCCCGACCAAAGTTGGACCCTCTGGTCATACAATTCAAACCTTTTTGGCTTGAGCTGAAACGGGAAAGTTCAAAGTTTCGCATCGGGTGGGAAGAAGAGATTTTCATTTGTGACGCTCCACAAAAGGTGGGTTCTTTGCACGTGAACGAGCCTCTTTACCATCTCCATTAACCGGTTCTGCTGCTACTGAATACATGTACATATCAATACACCGTTAGTGTGTCTTTGTTTGGCCCTCATTTGTTACACCAATAAAACAAATCCATCCCAGTCCAGATGTAATCCAATCAGAGCACACCAGCATTTATACAAATGCACGCACACACACACGTAAAATAAAAAAGATTTTTTGGCCCTTGCCAAGAGACTCACCCGGGAGGGCAGATCCACCACTGAGGCTTTCAGAGAGGCTTTAATCGCTCCGTATTGATTGTTCCCTTTTTTGGCGAATCAGCAACAGTGAGTGTGGGCCGATGAGTTTGCTTAATATTCCTTCTCCCAGTGAGCAGGTCAGCCAATTTCACCCTCCCCAGTGCCTGCGCTCCAAAATACCCCATTTACTTCTCATTTATATTCATTCCACTGGCAGTTTGAGCTTGTAAAAATATTAACTGTTGCCAGCATTAAATATGAAAACTTACAGTTTCTCTCTTACAAGAACCAGGAGGCTGCACGAGAAGAGTCCACGGCCACGTCGAGCCTCCCCACTCCGCCTCACAAACAGATGTTTACTCTTGATTCTATGTGTGCCAGCAGAGCCGCTGGGTTCTCTATGGTTTTAGATAAAGACGAGGTCAAGAGGACACGGCTCAACATGCGAGAGGAAAACCGAAGATAATAGGAATGATTGATTGCAAAGATGAGAACACCTGATGCTTGAACCAGTGAAGTTAATGGGAGAGAAGTGCTTCACAACACTCTCTCTTCCCTATGCATCTGAAAACAAAGACTCCACATTGTCACGCAGTGCAGCTCACCTCACTGCAACCTTTTAAATCACCATTTTAATGCTATGGTCTACATCTGGTTAGGTCTATACACACAGTGTGAACAGTGTATATACAGTACATATATACATATATGTACAGTATATGTGTGTGTATACAGTATATGTGTGTATATATATATATAGAGAGAGAGTACATATAATAATTCAAATACATTGTAAATAGAGAAAGATGTTGGTGTTGAACCAGAAAAAAATGAGAACAATGGGACATGAATCGAGGAAATCATACAGTTGTGACTAAATATTCACTATTTATGTTATGTTCTAGTACTAGACACCAGTGATCAACTGGAACCCCATCCGGCTGAGCTGTCTGAATGTGTAAAATGATAAAGTACTAAAAAAAAAAATCCAACTGGCTGCCAGCTCTCTCTGAGCGGACATGGCTTTGTCTGTTATTCAGTCAAATCCCTGTCGATCGCTGCTAAATCAACTTTTTATTGTTGAAAGCACTGATTAATAATAACAAACCCTGTTGTGTTTCCTGTGCAGGTATCCAGTGTCGGTACAAACATGAATTAACATCCAGTCATTGATTGAATTCTTCCTCATTGTAAACATCCAGAAATGCACTAATCGTACAATTTAATTTTGCTTTTATATGTCCGAGCAACCGGACAGATGTTTTACCAGAATAAGACACCTGTTCATTATCAATAGACAAGACACCTGACGGGTGTGATTTTAGTAATTTCAGACAGATTAATAATCTGTCTGAAAATTTATGACAAAGAACATGAGAGAGAGAGAGAGTTTGTGTAAGCAGTGTGGAAGAAGATCGAGGACCAACTATCCATGGAAAGGGACATTTGCTGCATTGTCCATTTTTACCATGAAGTGAAACACACTCTGTTCATTCTACAGATTCTACAGATACAGTCTAAAATTAGCATGTGATTGCAGTGTCTTTGAGAGCATTTTAGCAGAGGACACACAGCAAAGTGTGTGTGCATGCACATCTTCAAAGAGCCATTAGCACTGACAGGTTTGACAGATGATCAAGCCAAATGAAAAATCCGAAGACAGCATGTTAGTCTCATTAACATATTTTGATTATCTTTCATTACGTTGAGGTATTTTTAAATGCTTTTTTTTGATTGATTGGGGTATTTTATCGCCTGAATTACAAATTGTTGAAATGAAATACATCTATGAAATATCAAATATATCTAAATATCTATCTTCTAAAAACAGTGTCATACTTTACACTCTACACACAGTATCACACAGTCACACATGAGTATTAGTCAGCTGAGCTGCATTGTGAGACAGAAAATGGCCTCCAAACAAATGTGTGCACCCCATCTCCCATTCATCCATAATGAATGATCATGAAACAGTAAAGGGCTTCTATTTTCAGTCCTTTACACTCTTCAGCAGCTCCAGACATCATGCATTCACAGAACATACATAATATGAAAGTTCTTACATCCACTTTAATGCTCAGAGGGAGGACAGAGGTTTTACCAACCAGCAGTGAAGAATCACTTTTACTGTTTGCTGGAGACTCAGCACAAGCAACAGAGGGCACGTACACACCCCATCGCAGTACGCCACACGTGAGCCTGACCAGCTCATCTGTGGAAAACTACTACCGGTCAAAACTGATGTGTGTGTGTGTGTGTGTTATCATTCTCTGTCCCTGGAGGTGAGCCCTGCAGTCAGACAGTATAACAGCGGCAACAACAACAGAATCTCTCCACCAGACCTCTGTCAAGCACGACTGGGCAGCATGTGGTAAGTGGTGCTGAGGCCGTAGGGATGTGCTCTCACACACTCTCACTGTAACACACACACACACACACACACACACACACAGAGACTGGAGGATAGCAGCTCTTTAAGCGTGACTACTCTCTGTGTTGCATTTGCTGGTGCAACTGGACGCTCTCAAAGGGACGCTGATGAGAAGACAGATGAGTCTGTTAATCATTACTGGTCTCCCACACAGCAGAGTGTGTTCCACTCAACACAACT